>SKCR01046113.1:0-118233 GCA_019454045.1 Zanthoxylum bungeanum | reverse complement strand
AAATGTGTGTCTAGTGTATTCATTTCTTGAACACGCATAGTCATGTTGCCTAGTGTACTTCTTGAGGAGATAGCATGTTTCCTATGCTACATCCTCATCCTAAGACCCGTCTCCACGTGTTGATGATGGGCCGCTATTCTGGTTTTCTTAATACTCTAAATGCTTTAAGATATATATTTCTGTATTTCAAAGTTCATCTGTACCGCGTTATCATGAGCAGAACTTAGCATTGTTATAATGTTATTAGTTGAGGAATATCAAGTGTTAGGAATTAGAATAATAGATTTAATGCTGTGGATGAAGAGAAATCCTAATTCATGAGTTGTAGCCTTGTAGGGAGGGCTACTGCAGTCTCTTTATATTTTATTTGGGTGTTGGTGTGCATATAACAGTGACACTGCTATGAATTTGCATGCACAAAACATGTGGGGCATTCCATCTGGATGGGTGATAGTGAAAGATGTGGTGGATTTCAATAAAACTTTCTCCAATGTCACAAAGTTCTAATTTTTCTTATGAAAATCTACTAAAAACTTGTTAAAAATGCAATGGATATATTGTTGTGAAGCATGTGATTGTTTCATTGAGTTTTTGCTTCCCTTTTCCAGGTTTTAGAAGCATTGGATGGGCTTAGGAAGAAACCTGGGGCACAACCCAAGGAACTCCTTGCAATCGAGAAGCTGATTGCTGAGGCGTATTCGGTTATTGACAAAGCAGTGAAAGTGGGTACATTGCACAGGAGCACTGGAGCTCGCAGAAAGTCTCCGCTTGCTAGGAGAAAGAAGGCTGTGGAGATTCACCATGGCTGGTATACCCCTACTCCTGTGGCAACGGTCCAGTGATCGGGAAGGAGCATGTGGGGGAAAGTTGTTCTGTTTTTTAATGTACAGGTTGTGAACTGTAACATTTTTTTTGTTATTATATGAAGTACTTCATTTTTCACCCCCTTTTGTTAAAGCATATACATTTGCATGTGGCGTTTGACTTAACAAAATAGGCATGGCTAGTTAGGTCCACGGTGAAAACCCCTGATACTATAGAAGAATGGCACTAGAAGATTGTGTTGTAAGAATGTCATAGGGGTGGGCGCGGTTCGGTTTTTGTTAAAAACCGAACCAAACCATAATTTACGGTTCGGATTTTTTTACCTCTCAAACCAAACCATTGAATAATGGTTTGGTTCGGATTGAAAATTTTTTAAACCAGCCGTTTACGGATTGGTTCGGTTCGGTTTACAGATTATTATATTTAAAACAAATTTTCATCCATTTAAGTGAAGACAAAAAAAAAAAAAAAAAAACTAGTCTATCCAACAAATAGTATGAAGTGCTAGGGTGTAAGCTGTGACTCCAGAGAACACATACACTCCATTAATGATTGAAAAATGAGGTTCAATTAATTCTTGTATTTTTAAAAAATTACCTTGAATAATGATGCTACCATCATTCTAATTAAGAGACAAATCTAACATCTTACTTTCAAGAATAATGATGCTACCATAAAACAAAAAATTTAAGAATAAAAGTATTAACAAATAAATTGAAGAATAAAAGTATTAACAAATAAATATATTAACAAAAAAATTAAGAATAAAAGTATTAACATACTAATAAAAAGAAAACATATAATAAAATTAAAAGAAAATTACAAATTTTTTTTTTTATAAAAATATATAATTTTTTTAATTATAACGGTTCGGTTCGGTTTAACAGGTGCGGTTCAGATTAGCTCCTGAACCGAACCGTAAACCGTTTGGGGTAGGCCAATCCGAACCGCAAACTGAACCGTTAGAAAAAAAACCGTAAATTCGGTCTGGTTTGGTTCGGTTTGGTCGGTTTTTTTGCCCACCCCTAAAAAATGATATTCTGGCTGCTGCTCTCTGAATTAGATTTGCTGTGTGTGGTAATGGCTAAAGTGGCTGAATGGGTATCACTGTACTAAATCTTCCACAATGAGAGACAATCTAATGATATAAAACCGTGGCTGTGCATATTCAAATGCACAGTATGCAGCATAACTAAGTGTGTGTGTATTCCCCTCAAAATTTCTTACAAATTGGGACTGTAATAAAAGGACACCTATTTTACAATGTATATGTTGACAGATACATTCCAGTGTGGTACCAAAAGGTCAACTTCAAATAAATTTATGCTTTCAAATAGACAAGGAGGGAGGAAGGAAGGAAGGAAGAAAGAGGGCATATATATGCACTCTGTTGCTTTGCTGTTTCTTGCATGCCAAGAAACCCATTTCGCAGCACCTTCTCATCTTCTTGACTTCTTCTACTTGGTCAACTTTGACCACTTTCAGGTCCCGCAGTTTCTACACAAGTCTCACTCGCAATGTCTTCAAAGGTTACATCATGAACACACAGCCCATGCCTTTTCTCCCTCGGTTGCATTTATTCATGATTTTTACATTGTTTCGAGCTTTCATTTGTTTACCAGATTTCTGAAGACACGAAGAACTTTTCCCTTTTCACTCTTTTGTTGCTGTGAAACTTAAAATTATGAAATGCAAGAGGCCAAAACAAGAAAAGTTCGATTTTTTAAAGGCAAAATGTAGTTTTTCTTAACAAATGAGAAACATTTTCTTTCTTCTCTGTTTTTTTTTTTTTTTTTTTTTTATTATTGGGAAAGTTAACACTATGAAATACAAGAGGCTAGCTTAGAAAAGTTTGAATCTTTTTGTTTAAAATGTTGTTATTTCTTAAAAATGAGTGAACCCATTTGTTTTCTAACCAAGCTCTCTATGCATTCAGTAAAAAAAATTGCTTTTGGGTATGTTAATTTGTAGGGTGTGGTGGAAAACCAACCCGAGAATCTGTTGTTTGTATAGCGAGAGGATATGCTCCCAACTCTACCTTGAGAAAGGTACCCACTTTGACAAGTTACAAAGATTGTTCATTTTTGTGTATAATATTAGCTAAGCTATTATCATTCACTGGGCAAGTTTGTTTCAACAATATGATTTACATTTCGAACCAACTTTGGTACCAAACATTAATCATGATCGATCTTGTATATGGATGAAACCAAGAATTGTTTTATTGTTAGTATCTTAAATCACACATGGGTTAAATTAATATAACAATATAAATTAAAATATAAACTCATAAATATCTTCTACTTGTAAGTTGAATTTTAAGGATTAGTTATATCCATTGTTTTGTAACAAGGCACCATGCTAAATATGGGATCGAACACACTATGTGATGAGCGGAAAATATATCACTATTTACCGCTATTTTGACCTAATATTTTGTATGGTTTCTCGAGTTTTATGAACGTTTTGATGTGTTTTTATTTATTTTAATGATAAAATAAAATTGGGACTCAATGGAATCAATCAGGACGAAATATGAGACAAATAAGGACAAAAGTTGGACTTGAAATTTGGATTTTGGAGGTTGAAAACTTGAAATGACGTTCTAACGAAGTACAATTTCGGAAATTTCAATTTTGCGTAATTTTCGTACTTTGGCCATAACTTTCTACTCCGATATCGGATTGAGGTGATTCAAGTTCCAGATTAAAGAAGACTCAAAGATTTACAGCTTTAACGTTCATAATAATTTCGAATTCTGAAGTTTTCATGACCGAAATTGATAAAATATCCAAAAGTATGTTATGTGGAATTATTAAAGTCATTTTCAAAACAAAAATAAAAAATAAAAAAATAAAAAAATGAAAATTGTCAAACTTCCACCAAACATGGAGGATTTGATGCTATGTTTAGTGCAATGTTTGGTGGAGAAATTGGTGGAGGCAAAATTTTACCTATAAATATCAAGCCATTTCATTTGTAAATTTCATACTTTCCTTGGTTTCTTAATAAGGAATTAATGATTGTATCTTGTGTGTTTTATTTAGTAGTTTTGTAATGTATTTTTATTTTTATTTTTAGTAGTAATAATAGTTTGTGTGTGTTTATTTTCTTTTATGTTTAGTAGTTAATCTCCGCTGGGGGAAAGGTGAAACCTTTAATATGATAAGGTAGATTAATCTCACTTAATTTATAATATGGAAATTATAATTTAATAATATGGATTAAAGTTGATACCGTCTTAATGGCTGGTTTTATTTATTTGACATAATGTGACACCGCCTATATGGCCGGTCTTTAGGTGACAGATTATTACCGCATATATGGCTGGTTTATGGACAAATAATAACACCGTCTTTATGACTGGTTTGACTTAAATGGGTAACATTGACAATTTGTATATTATAATAAAGTGAGATTTCTACATTTGAAATGTTAAAGGTGGATCCCCTAACCCCAACATTTTATTTTTATTCTAGGGAAGTGATGAAGCACAATATTCAAGAGTTTAATAATTGATTTGATTATTATGGGTAATGCTTTAGTTTGTTTATTGAATCTTAAACTTAATGCTTCTTGTTAACTGGCCACTAATAAGATTGATGAGGTAAATTTAAAATGAACTTGACAAAGAGATTTTAGGTTTCAGCCTTAGATTCAATAGCTCACGATCTCACCTTGGGGTAAATGTCTCTTAGGTAGATTTCCTTACATTATAGGAATATACCTGTCGGGCGGGGATAACTTCAATTGGAACTTGAACTTAATGAATTCAGGTAATTTGGTTAACATAGACATATGATTATTTGAGTTATTTTGGGTGTTTGCATCTGACCATCGGAAGAGGCTTTTGCATATTTTCTTGTTCCAGGTTAACAAACTGATTTATTACACATATATAAGAGAATCAATTCATCATTAGAATAATATTGCGTGGAATCACAACCCTAGATGTTTATTTTCTTTATTATTAATTTCCTTTGTTTTATTTTGTATTTTTATTTATTTAGCAAATCCACCAATCGGCAATCATTCCATTCTCCATTTAATTAGATACCTGTAAATAAATAGAATCAATTATTAATAACAACAGTAGAAATTAAGTCCTTGTGGGATCGATATTTTTATACTACTTGAATGATACTCGTGCTTGCGTTACGTGTGTGATTTCACCGATCAAGTTTTTGGCGCCGTTGCCGGGGACTTATTTTTCTTGCGTTATTAATTTTGAAGCTATCTATTTTACTTGTATCTAATTTTCTTTATCTGTAATTTTTATTTCTTTCTTTTATTTTTTAGGTGGTTGAAAATGGAACATTATTGGGAGATGGAAGAATTACGAGCTTTACAAAGAGTAGTTACACCCCAAATTCAGGAGCAACAGTCTGATTTTCCGAGGCCTGTTGTCCAGCCCAACAACTATCCAGGGATGTCAGAGCCATTCAACACAACATTTGCTCAACCATTTCAGAACACAATGATCATATGTGAGATATGCAATGGTAACCACCATAGCAATCGTTGCAAGTACAACTACAATTCAGGGTGGCAGAATTATCAGAGACCTTCATATAATGAATCAGCATATTTCACTGAACCTAATTTTCCATCTTATCCACCATCAACCTACGATCTTTAAGGACCAGAACCATCAGTGGGAAGACAGTTGATAAACAGGCTCGAGAAACGGGAAGCTGAACATGATGCAACATTTCTGGATCAAATTAAAACCTTACAGAGGGTAGTAAATGAATTGAGATAAATAATCAACAACCATAACTACATACCTCACGGAACAAATTCAAATAACACTGACGAAGGCTTCGAGTACCAAACATTTCATTATGACACCTTAACAGAGGAAGAGGCTGAGCAGTATCAAGAATCTGAGGTATCAGTTCAGGAGCCCGAACCAGCAGAATCTCAATTTTATCTTTTTTATTCATCGGACTCTGATGAGGAACAAGAATGAGAGCTGTTTGTACCAACTACACCAACAAGTGAGGATGAAACTATGCATCCTCAAAATGAAGATCTTGGAGCATGCATTGCACTGATGGAGCAAGAAGCAAAACAAATGGAGGAGCAAATGTCTGACCATATTAAAGATCTCATGCATTCAGGAGAAACATCACTGTTTTGGGGATTACAAATCAAAGACACCGCCCAGAAGCTTGACAGAATGGAACTCCCATTCAAAGTCAAGCACCATACTAGACCTCCTGATTTTCTTTCTTTCTTTTAAGGAACCACTGGAGCGACAAAATTTAAAAAGGTGGCACAAACACTGAATGAGATAAAATTCTTTTTGCCACTTTACTGTTGGAAGAGACCCTTCAAAAGCAACGCTCATGGGATTGTCTTTAATCGGACGTCCAAAACCACGTTGAAATCTCATTGACGGATGGACTTCAGTCACGTCTGACTGAAGACGATAAATTTAGCGCTAGCAGGGAGGCAACCCATGTAAAATTTTATTTTCATTTAAATTTAAATTTTTAAATTTTATGTATATATGTTGTAGAGTTTTTAATTTTGTTTGCAGGGAAAAACATAGACGGAGCACTTAAAGTAAAGCAAACCAGTGAAAACAAGGTTATCACGGTATAAAGTTTGACAAAATCGCGAAGTTAAAAAGTCAATTCAGTAGAGACGGTGGAGTAAAAAGTCAACTCTCAATACGCATTCTAGTGGATATATTCGTCACATGACTCGATTTTGCCAAAAAAGAAGTTAAATGGCCCCTAAAAGACATCATGGTAACATTGTTCCTTTATCCTCTTTTATTTTGTAACGCATTGGGGACAATGCTAGGTTTAAGTTTATGGGTGAGGTTGTTTATATTTATTTATTTTCTCCGTCAAATTTTTTTCTTTCCTGCTTGTTTTTATTCTCTGCATGTCGTGTGTTTTGCATGTTTTGTATGTTTTAATTTCTGCATGCTTTATTTAAATATAGTCTAATGATTAGATTGTTTGTCTTAGTAAAAAATTCTAGGAAAAGATAAATGCTTATTTCACTTTTATCATATACTTTGAACCTAATATCTAGGTCAGACTCATATGCACTTAAAAAAATAGTTCTGTAACAGTTAGATAATAAGGAATTGACAAAGTGACTAGTTAAAATAATTGGTGGTTGATGAACGACCGTTTGCTTGAATATCTGTTTCTGTCTGCAACTATTTTTTATGTGAGGAATGATGATAAAAAATAGTGTATATTAATAAATAACATCTGAGATCCGAGTAATTAAGTATGTAGGGGTGTCTTAACACCTAGTTCCCTAAAGCCAACTGGTTTGGGAGTCACTGGCCTAAAGCTCGCTACATGGATTAAAGATGTTATATATATAAAAAGGACATCAATATCCGAGTAATTAAGTCCGTAGGGGTGTCTTAACACCTAGTGCCCTAAAGCCAACTGGTTTGGGAGTCACTGGCCTAAAGCTCGCTACATGGATTAAAGATGTTACAAAAAAAAATCACATACTTCACTTTGCGCATATTGTAGTAGACAGAACAATTTTAGATAGTCAGGTTGATTTGACCCATTAACTACTGAGAATTCAGACAAACTCACATAGTTAATAACTTTGAATCAAAGCTGTTTGCAGGGTTATTCACACACACACTCAGAGTCTGATTTAGATACTTTGTTCAAAGGAAAGGATTTTAGTTGTAATTTGCATTTTGAAGGTTCCTTTAACTTTGTTGCTAGACAGTCTCTGAGGACATTGTATATATAGCTATTATTTTATTTTATTTTATTTCTTTCTTTCCTTTTGTATTTTTGCTTTTGTGTGAATTTCATTAACGTTTGTGGGTATCATCACTGTAAGCCCTCATGAGACTACAACTCGTCCACTAGGGACACTTAGGGGTTAAAGGCTTGTTGCATACGTAAAATGCAACCGTGATCCCTACGAAAGTGGCTCAGTTTAATTTTATTTTTAAAGTTGTTTATTTTATTTTATATTATTGTTTTTCTCGAGGACTAGCAAAATGTTAGGTTTGGGGTGTGATGAGCGGAAAATATATCACTATTTACCGCCATTTTGACCTAATATTTTGTATGGTTTCTCGGGTTTTATGAACGTTTTGATATGTTTTTTTATTTTATTTTACAGATAAAATAAAATCGGGACTCAATGGAATCAATTAGGATGAAATATGGGACAAATAAGGGAAAAAATTGGACTTGACATTTGGATTTTGGAGGTTGGAAACTTGAAATGGCGTTCTAACGAAGTACAATTTCGGAAATTACAACTTTGCGTAGTTTTCGTACTTTTGCCACAGCTTTCTACTCCGATATCGGATTGAGGTGATTCAAGTTCCAGATTAAAAAAGACTCAAAGATCTACAAACTTAACGTTCATAATAATTTCGAATTCGGAAGTTTTCATGACCAAAATTGATAAAACATTTGAAAATATGTTATGTTCAATTATTAAAGTCATTTTCAAAAAAAAAAAAAAAAAAAAATTAAAATTGTCAAACTTCCACCAAACATGGAGGATTTGATGCCATGGTTGGTGCCATGTTTGGTGGAGAAATTGGTGGAGGCAAAATTTTGCCTATAAATACCAAGCCATTTCATTTGTAAATTTCATACTTTCCTTGGTTTCTTAATAAGGAATTAAAAATTGTATCTTGTGTGTTTTATTTAGTAGTTTTGTAATGTATTTTTATTTTTATTTTTAGTAGTAATAATAGTTTGTATGTGTTTACTTTATTTTATGTTTAGTAGTTAATCTCCGCTGGGGAAGGGTGAAACATTTAATATGATAAGGTAGATTAATCTCACTTAATTTATAATATGAAAATTATAATTTAATAATATGGATTAAAGTTGATACCGCCTTAATGGATGGTTTTATTTATTTGACATTATGTGACACCGCCTATATGGCCGGTCTTTAGGTGACAGATTATTACCGCCTATATTGCTGGTTTATGGACAAATAATAACACCGCCTTTATGGCTGGTTTGACTTAAATGGGTAACACTGATAATTTATATATTATAATAAAGTGAGATTTCTACATTTGAAATGTTAAAGGTGGATGCCCTAACCCCAACATTTTATTTTTATTCTAGGGAAGTGATGAAGCACAATATTCAAGAGTTTAATAATTAATTTGATTATTATGGGTAATGCTTTAGTTTGTTTATTGAATCTTAAACTTAATGCTTCTTGTTAACTGACCATTAATAAGATTGATGGGGTAAACTTATAATGAACTTTCCGAAGGGATTTTAGGTTTCAGCATTAGATTCAATAGCTCACGATCTCACCTTGAGGTAAATGTCTCTTAGGTAGATTTCCTTACATGATAGGAATATACCTATCGGGCGGGGGGGGGGGGGGGGTAGTCACAATTGGAACTTGAACTTAATGAATTCAGATAATTTAGTTAACGTAGACATATGATTAATTGGGTTATTTTGGGTGTTTGCATCTGACCATCGGAAGAGACTTTTACATATTTTCGTGTTCCAGGTTAACAAACTGATTTATTACACATATATAAGAGAATCAATTCATCATTAGAATAATATTGTGTGGAATCACAACCCTAGATGTTTATTTTCTTTATTATTAATTTCATTTATTTTATTTTGTATTTTTATTTATTTAACAAATCCACCAATCGGCAATCATTCCATTCTTCCTTTAATTAGATACCTGTAAATAAGTAGAATCAATAATTAATAACAATAGTAGAAATTAAGTCCTCGTGGGATCGATATTTTTATACTACTTGAGCGATACGTGCGCTTGCGTTACGTGTGTGATTTCACCGATCACTATGCTAATATTCATGCGGCTTCATTATTGTTGTTGTGGATGTGCGACCTAGGAATGGTTGCTATCCAAAGACGGGATCCACGAAGTCATCTAATTGGATATGATGGGCTGTCATGTGTTAGGGTTGGTGCTCTGAGCGCCAATTCGGGTCGTATTTATGACCGATTCATGAATACGAATAATTTTTTTCAATAATATTATGTATTTGTGGTAGCACCTTTTGTATTTTATATACATATTTGATCTAATTTCGATTAAATTGAAACTAAATCCGATTTAGTGATATGTATATATCAAAGACCCGAGAATATATATTGTAGACATTGTGAGGTGTCACTACTAGAGATATATTCTCAAATAAAGTTTATGATCAAGATTTACTGACATGGGTCGGTTAGTAAAATCTACTGAGACCGGTACATGTCTTATATCAAGACATGGTCCAATGGTTTATCCCAATGAACCATGAGTCTCGGGAGACTCGTATAGACATGTAGGTGTTCATAGTAGATGAAAACTGAACGACTCACTAAATAATTCCTAATAGATGGTACATCAATCTTAATAGGAATCTTCTCGAGTTGAGTAGCATAATGGTTATTTGACTTGAGATACCACTGTGGATATATAAGTTATCCTTCACACTTTGATGACATTCACGTCACCAACCTATTTAGGTCAGACCTCCGCCTGTTCGTTGGGTGTGGACTGATGCTTGTGATATCCAGCGAGTATCAAGATAGAATCTATCAGTCCTGTATACATGACATAGGTATCCTACACGTGTTTGTGATCTGTTAAATCCATGACTGTGGTACATTACGGAAGCGAGTTCTGAGTGTTATTAAGAGATCATAAATTTATAAGTCGACTATATTATACTTCAGGGATTTGACGTTTGTATCTATATCCATAGAATTGTCTCGTCCTCTTTCAAATTTAAATTACTATGAAATTCTTTTTTTCCCTTTCCTTATCCTCTACACTCACACACCCGTTTCCCACTTTCCCCCTAAAAATCTAGCAACCACCCATACACTTCTAATGTAATTGAACCAAAAATTCCTATAAAAATAATCTAACCCTAGCCTCTTTTTTGTGTGTGTTACTGTGAAAACATAAGGAAATGTGTGAGTAATGTGTGTTGGATCTATATACAGAGTGAGTGAAGGCATATTCCAGTGATCAACCAGTTAGTGAGAGATGAAGCCAGTGAGTGAGAGAGAAAAAGTGAATCAGTAGAGAGATAAAGTGTGTGCAGTGTGAAAAAGAGGCTCGTTTGACGTCGTTCGACCACTATTTCTAGCAAGTGACCACTCTAGGAGAATCCCCTCGATGAGACGAAGCCAACGTCACTGGTTCGACGCCGTAACTCTTCCGCACTGGCACACATACGTCGATCACCACCGCCCACACGCAGACTCCACGCCCCCACGTGCCACCGTGCATGACACTCAACTCATGGACTAGAATATTCCCTTTGTCGAGATAAGAAGGTTGGACACTTCGATTTCCCAGATCAGACCCTCGGTTGTCGTGAAACGAGCCAAAAATGTGAGTTATCATCATTTGATCGTTCATCGGCAACCACCATGTATCCACCATCACCACCAACACCATTGTGATCCTCGTGACCTGTACTAACCATTGATCAAATTGTTGTGGGATTTTGATGTTGTTGGAGTTAGATACGTTATTGTTACAGTTTTCGGGGTATAAATGTAAGATTTTGAAAGTTTTATACTAATCGTAAATTTAGTTAATTAGCGTATTTATCTGAAATTTCTTATTTTAAGGGTTAATAAATGATATTTGAGAGTTGTAGGACCAAATTGATAATATAGGAGAGTATTGGGGGTTAAATTATAAATTTGGAAAGTTTAGGGGTAAAATCATAATTTTAGTAAAATATAGGGACTTAATAATAATTTTATACTTTTCAGATTTTAGAAATGACATAGGGATATAGAGAATTTTTGCGTGGATTGAGGAAAATACAATGCACAATGATCTCTTTAACATAATTATTTGTTAGTTGATGTTTACCGTAAAAATATATATATATATATATTTATATAAACATAGTTATATGTATATAAATAGTTGAACTATTTATTGAATTATTGATAACATGAGTGTTATAAATTGTGAATATGATTTTGGAATAATTGCATGATTGTGTTATGAGTGGAGATTTGATTATTTCGTGATTGCTGAGATGAGGCTGATGGGTTGAATTAAGATTTGGTGGTGTTGGATGATATGTGTTGTTACTGTTATGCTGTCGGGTTTTGTATAATGGTGGTCGGAGATGCGAGGTTAGCAGAGGTGTGTGGTTCAATCTCCCTATTGTATATTTATGCGAGGTTATATGGTGGGAAACCTTGGGATGATGGATGTTGATACTCTTATAATGGTTTCAATCCACTATTATACCGAATTCGGTTAGCAAACCTCGTTTGATGTTGTTTTATTGTAAATATGTTTTGTCTGAGGTAGTCCTTATATAACAATTGTTGGTTTCAAATATTACTTATATAAAGAAAGTACCGTTTGTATGGACTAACAATTTTGAGATGAACTTCCAAAATTGAAGGAAAAATTAACTATTGCACCGATATCTACTCTACCATCTGGACTTGATGGATATGTGGTTTATACGGATGTATCACATCAAGGGTTATGATGTGTGCTGATGCAGCATGTGAGAGTGATTGCATATGCCTCAAGACAATTGAAGACCCATGAGAAGAATTATCCCACCCATGATCTAGAGTTGGCGCTGATTGTACATGCTCTAAATATTTTGAGGCATTATTTACATGGTATCAAGTGTGAGATTTATACCGATCATAAGAGTTTGAAATATCTTACCACTCAGAGAGAGTTGAATATAAGGCAAAGACTTTGGATGAAGTTTTTAAGTGACTAAGATTGTATTATTAATTACCATCTGGGAAAGGCCAATGTAGTTGATGATGCATTGAGTAGGAAGAACGTGGGTAAACTGTAGTTTCTGAGGGTTAGACAGAAGATGTTTGAGTATATGGAAAAGTTATGTTTGACATTTGATGTATCCGAAAGAAGAGGTATTCTTACCCATATGAAAGTTCGACATACACTATTAGATAGACTCAAAATAGCACAAAACAAAGATGAGCAATGTGGGAACTGAAGAACATAGGTTGCAAATAGTGAGACTACTATATTCAGATTAAGTTCATATGATGTATTACTTTTTGGGGATAGAGTTGTGGTACCACCTACAGGAGCGCTTAAGCAAGAGATCTTGGATAAGGCTCAAGATACTCCGTATAATATGCATCCTGGGAACACCAAGATGTATCAGAATCTGAAGAAAATATATTGATGGTCGGGAATGAAGAGAGAGATTTCAGATTTTGTATCTCGTTGTTTGATTTGTCAGCAGGTCAAGGTATAGCATCAGAATCCAACTGGATTACTCCAGCCTCTACATATAGCTGAATGGCCATGTGAAAACATTGTGATGGATTTTGTAGTAGGGTTACCGAGGACATTGAAGGGCTGTGGTGACATTTAAGTGATAATAGTTCTGCCGATTCGAGTTACATGAGCACCAGAGAGGCTAGCAAAACTGTATGTGGAGCAGATTATACGATTACATGGAGTACTAGTGTCGATTGTATCAGATAGAAATACCAGATTTACTTCTCATTTTTGGCAGGGTTTCCATAAGTCTATGGGGTTGAAGGTTACTACGAGCACCACATTCCACCCTCAGACTGACGGGCATTCAGAGTGAACTATTCAAACATTAGAAGATCTGCTGAAATCATATGTATTAACTTTTACTAGAGGATGACACGAGCATTTACATCTGATAGAGTTTGCCTACAATAACAACTTCTACGCTAGTATCAATATGGCTCCGTTTGAGGCCCTGTATGGGAGGAGGTGTAAAAGTCCTATTTGTTGGGGCCAGATTGGAGATAGACAGATTCAGGTTCAAACTTGGTATATATGACACCAGAGAGGATCAGACTGATCCGAGCTAAATTGTTAGAGGTGTAGAGTCGACAGAAGAGCTATGCTGACAAAAGAATGAAGGACCTTGAGTTCCAAATGGGGGATAAAGTATTCTTGAAAGTTTCCCATTGGAAGAGAGTTTAAGATTTGATTGGAAGGGAAAATTAACACCGCTCTATATTGACCCTTATGAGAATTTATAGAGAGTGGGCAAAGTGGCATTTCATCTAGCGTTACCACCGGAATTAGAAAGGATTTATAATGTATTTCATATATCATTGCTGAAGAAATATATATCAGACCCTACTCACATCTTGGAGAGCCAACTGGTAGAGTTGAGTGAGAATCTCTTATGTAAAGAAACGCATGTAAAGATTGTAGAGCGAAAGTTTTGAGAGTTGAGATCCAGATGTATCCTTCTCGTGAAGGTCATGTGGACTAATCATCACATACAAGAGGAAACTTGGGAAGTGGAACATGACGTGAGAGAGAAGTATCTAGAGTTTTTCGAAGATCGAGAAATTTCGAGGATGAAATTTTTGTAAGGTGGGTATATTGTGATATCTCGTCCTCTTTCAAATTTAAATTACTATGAAAAATTATTTCTTTTCCTTTCTTTATCCTCTACACTTATACACCCATTTTCCCCATTCCCCCCAAAAAATCTAGCAACCACCTACACACTCCTAATGTAACTAAACCATAACTTCCTATTAAAAATAATCTAACACTAACCTTTGTATGTGTTACTATGAAAAACATAAGGGAGTGTGTGAGTAGTGTGTGTTGGATCTGTAGAAAAAGTTAGTGAAGGCATATTCTAGTGAGCAATGAAGCTTTCCTAGTGAAAATATGTGAAAATGGTGAAAAACAGCGTTATCAGGTGAGTTTCAGGCTTACCGGGTAACAGCTGCCCAAACAGTGAATTGGTCACTGTTAAGGTAGCCCATGAACTGCCCAAATACTATTGGGGCTGACCTGGGTAGCCTTGTGTGGTCTCGGTTGGTCAGTTCAGTCGAAAACGCGTTTTATACTATTTTATGGAAAAATTAATGTTTTCGTAAAAGTTTCGTAGTGTTTTTATTATTAATTATGTCATTATCTGATATCAGCTACTATGTTTAGGTGAAATATGAATAAATTATTTGATATCGGATACCAAATAATTTATTTGATAAGTTTAAGAGTTTTAAAATTACGATTTTGTCTGAACCGCGCTTCCTTAGCGAACAACCCATACACTGTGAATGTCGATTACGAAGAATGGTGGAGTGTTAGTCCTAAATCCCATATGGATTGCAAAAAATTATGAAATGTTAGGATCTCGAATTTCATAAAAATTTGTACAACAATATAAGTGAGAATATAAGTTTATGAGCATTATTTCCTTACAAATCGGTTTTTAAGAATGATTAATGAATGTGTTTTTTTACATTCACAACAAGCGTTATAAATTTGGATTCTCCTTCTTCACTTATGCTTCGTCAAGAGCGACGGGGTGTACTTGAAAAAAGTACTCCGATGCTGAAGTAAGGGTTTATTCAAAGTTCAATGTTCAAGGAAAATCAAGGCTCTCAAATGTAACTCTGAGTCGGGGAAAGTGTGAAAAATGAGCAATGATCAAGGATCAGGTCCTCCTCAAAGTGAGGTATGGCCTTTGTTTATAGCAATGAACAGCCTTTGTTTACAAATATTCTTCAGTCCATTTTACCCTCACATATGTTTCATGTTAAGCTTATTCAAAGCGGATGGCACATACCAGTACAAATTTGGCTTTTCTTAACTTCCAATGGAGCGTGATTCAAGGCTCTTTTCAGACACTACTAGAGTCGAGGATTCTTTGGCGCATTGAGTCCATTTCAAGATTTCAATGCCAAGAAGAGGAATATAAAGAGCAAGGTAAAACTTGAGATCAAGAAATATGACCTTAATATCAGACGTCATGTTGAGTTTACAGAGGTGAGAAAGAAGACCATTAAATGAGAAGTGTCTATGCTCATCTACTATTTCTGTTTCAATAACTGGTACTGTTTCATAACCAATATTAGAGGATAGCTCAACACACTAGGCTTTCTACACTGTGGGCTCTGTTGAGGATTTAATATATACTCAATCTTATTCTTATTTTTTTGCAAAGAGATTGTTTCTGTCGTGATTCACCGATCACTTTAGAGAGTGTTTGAGGAAAAATCGAATCAATATCTATTACTATCAAGAATAGATTACAAAGTTTACACAAATGAAACTTTACAAAACCTCACTTTCTCTCTTTTGTTTTGCTCTCTTTGGGATACATAGAAACTAAAACACTGCCCTGTATTTATAGTAAATGCCTAGCTCAAATTTTCAACATTTCAACAGTGATCCACCGAAATTTGGTTGGTTGCATCTTCAATCTTCAACTTTCCTTGATTCTAGGCTATCACTTGTTGGCTTGATGCAGAAAATGGAGGATGGCAAGAAGCTTCTCTGATGCTTCATGCAGACTATGCAGCTGGACTCAACAATTCTCCCCCTCCAGCTGCATCTGAAACCATCATCATCTGACAACTATCACGGTTATGTCTCTGCACAACTCTAGCTTGTCTCGGGTAACCACTTTTGTTAACATGTCGGTTGGATTCTCATATGTATGGATCTTCACTAGTCTCAGCAGTTGTTGATCCATCACCTCGCGTATCCAGTGATAGCGAATATCAATGTGTTTCGTCCGGGAATGATACATTGAGTTCTTGCTCAGGTCCAGAGCACTCTGACCGTCACAATGTATCTTGTATTCTGTCTGCTTATCCCTAACTCTTGGAGAAAGTGCTTTAGCCAAAACATTTCCTTTTCCTGCCTCAGCTATAGCAATTTACTCAGCCTCTATTATGGATAATGCAATATACCTCTGCAATCTTGACTGTCATGACACAGCTTCCCATGCAAAAGTGTAGATGAATCCTGATGTAGATTTCCTACTATCAAGATCTCCCGCCATATCTGAATCTGTATATCCTTCCAAGATCGGATCAGCTCCCCCGTAACATAGATGAAACTTCGTTGTACCATTGAGGTACATGAGAATCCATTTGATTGCCTCCCAATGTTGCTTTCCAGGGTTAGAGAGAAAACAACTCACTACACACACTGCGTGTGCATTATCTGGCATGGTACATACCATTGCATACATAAGACTTCCAATAGCTGAAGAATATGGTATCGATGACATCTCATCTATCTCTTTCTTGGATAAGGGACACGAACTCTTGCTCAGTTTGAAATGGTGTGCTAGCGGAACGCTGACTGGTTTGGCTTTCTGTATATCGAACCTTCTGATTATCCGTTTAATATACCTCTCCTGTGAAAGCCATAACTTCTTGTTCTGTCTGTCACGAACAATCTCCATTCCCAAAATTTGTTGAGCTGGTCCTAAGTCTTTCATATCGAAAGACTTGGAGAGTTCCTTCTTCAGCTGGCTGATCTTCGTTGCTTCTTGTCCAACAATCAACATGTCATCTACATACAGTAGAAGAGCAACGAAATTTCCATCTGAAAACCTCTGAATTTATACACACTGATCTGCTGCAGTTCTTTTGTAGCCTTGACCCACCATGAATGAGTCGAACTTCTTGTACCACTGTCTCGGTGCTTGCTTGAGCCCGTACAAGCTCTTTTTCAGCTTGCAAACAAGGTTTTCTTTTCCTGAAACCTTGAATCCTTCTCGCTGCTCCATGTAGATTTCTTCATTCAGATCACCATGAAGAAATGTTGTTTTGACATCCATCTGTTCAAGCTCCAAGTTCAATCTGGCTACTAATCCTAGGATGACTCGGATTGAAGCCATTTTTACCACCGGTGAAAAAATCTCATCAAAGTCAATTCCTTTTTTCTGTAGGAATCCTTTGACTACTAGCCGAGCTTTGTGTTTCACCACTTTTCCGCTGCCATCTTTCTTGAGCTTGAACACCCATTTGTTCTTCAGTGCCTTCATTCCATGTGGGAGCTTGACTATCTCATAAGTGTTATTTTTCTGCAGAGATTCCATCTCATCATGCATTGCATGCAACCATTTGTCTTTGTCTTTATGAGATACCACTTTGTTGAAGGTTTCTGGCTCCCCTTCATCAGTAAGCAGAATATATTCTGATCCTGAGTATCTGGCTGATGGAATCCGGCCTCTCTCGGATCTTCGTACTGGAGGTTCTGGCTGTCTGTTGTCATCCGGATCTGTGGATGATCCAGAAGCCTCTGATGGAGCAGGCTGCAGCTCCCCCTGCTCAACACCTCATTCCTCCTCCGGTTCTGCTTCTGGCATGTCTTGCACCCCATCATCATCTGTGGCCACTGGTGTTGGTGCTGGGGTTATGTCTGGATTTGCATCGGCATTGGTTTTAGAAGGCATCTTGGGCTTTTCAATGTCTTTTATTATCTGGTCTTCAAGAAACACTACATTCCTGCTTCTGATGACCTTCCTTTCCTTCGGGTCCCATAGCCTGTATCCAAATTCCTCGTCTCCATAGCCTATGAAGATGCATGGGATAGTCCTTGCATCGAGCTTCTGCCTGAGCTCCTTGGATACATGTGCAAATGCTAAACATCCGAATATTCTGAGGTGAGAATATGAGGGATTCTTACCAGACCACACTTTCTCCAGAATCTCGAAATTCAACGATACAGATGGTGATCTATTGATCAGGTAGCAGGCGGTACGAACAACTTCTCCCCAGAATGGCTTTGGCAGCTTAGCCATGCTGATCATGCTTCTGACTTTCTCCATAATGGTGCGGTTCATCCTTTCAGCGACACCATTGTGTTGTGGGGTGCGTGGGAAAGTCCTCTCGTGTCGAATGCCGTGGCTTCCGCAGTAGGCATCGAACTCCCTGGAAGTGTATTCGCCTCCATTGTCTGTTCGAAGGCACTTCAGTTTCTTCCCTGTTTCACGCTCGACCATGGCATGGAATAGTTTGAAATAATCCAGGACCTGATCATTTTTTTCATAAAATACACCCACACTTTCCGAGAAACATCGTCAATAAAATTTAGAAAATATTTATTATCGCCTAGTGAATTTACCTCCAAGGGACCACATATATCAGAGTACACTAGACTGAGTAACTCTGATTTCTTTGTAGAAGAGAAATTGAAAGAGACTCTGTGTTGCTTACCGAAGAGACAATGATTGCAAGGATCCAGGGCAGCATTTTTGGAGACAGAGATTAGATCATTCTTTGTCAAGGTAGACAACCCCCTTTCACTAATGTGACCTAGTTTCTGGTGCCACAGATTCTGAGAAGCCTCCGGTTCAGCTACATTTAGGCTTTCTGCACAAATCTTCACATGAGTCTTGTATAAGGTTCCACAGATGTGTCCTCGGGTGATGACCATGGCACCTTTTATCATCCTCCAAGTGCCATTGCTGAAGTGGCTAGCATAGCCTTGTTTGTCAAGGGCTACCCCCGAGAGTAAGTTGAGCCGAAGTTCTGGAACATGTCTGACCTCCTTCAGGGTTATTATATACCCTGCATTTGTCCACAACTTTATTTCACCAATTCCCACTATCTGAGAAGAACTGGTATTCCCCATCTTCACTGCTCCAAAGTCTCATGCTTTGTATGTTGTGAAGAAATCCCTGTGAGGAGTGACGTGGTAGGATGCTGCAGTATCTACCACCCACTCGACATCATGAGTTGCGGTGTGAAGGCATGCTTCTTCTTGGCCGGAGCATATAGCTACATCTACCGTAGTAACTACTAGTGTCTCCGCGTCATTCTTCTTCAGCTGGTTATTGCATTGTCCCTACTCCCGTTGCAGTTTCCGATAATTTTTCTTCAAGTGGCCTTCAATTCCACAGTGGAAGCATTTGTATGTCTTTTTCCCGTCCTTGGATTTTCCTCTGCTTTTTCTTCTGCCTCTCCTCCCACCTTGATGTTTCTCTTATTGTCTTCCTCGTTGCTCCGAGACAAGGGCTTCGATTTGATCTGAGCCCACGTCTTTTCTTCTGGCTTCTTTATTTGACAAGGCATCTTTTACCATATGCATGGTAAGTTTTCCTCCTGGAGCTGAGTTGCTGAGAGTAACCACCAGAGTCTCCCAACTATCAGGAATAGAACTGAGTAGCAAGAGGGCTTGAACTTCGTCTGCCAGTTGTATGTCTACTGCAGACAATTGGTTCACCAGGCTTTGGAACTCGTTGGTGTGTTCTGCAACGGAAGTTCCACTCCGTAGCTTCAGGTTCACCAAATGCCTCATGATTAAGGTTTTATTCCGAGCTGTTTTGGCATGGAACATGTCTTTCAATTTCCTCCACATTTCATAAGCATCTGCGTCCTGTGCTACGTGGTGGAAGACACTGTGACCTATCAACTGCCCAATCTGACCCAAAGTTCTATTGTTGAGTTTATTCCAGTCATACTCCTTAACAGATTCTGGTTTCACTCCTTTCATCCCGATGACATCAAATAGATCTTTGCAATGCAAAAAATCAATCATCTGAGGTCTCCAGAGGGAGTTATAAGTTGCAGCCAGTTTAATCTTTGCACCAGAAGGGGAATCTTCCATTTTCATTTTAAGTTTTAGAGTTTAAAATGAAAATAGGTTAAAATCGGGGCTGAATTTCACAAATCGGAGGTCACCGTTGCGTCCGGAATGGTCGAAAATGATGAAATAGACACTTCGTTGGTCTAAATCCGATACATGGGCTGATTTGTAAATTCCTAAAAGTTCTGGGGCAAAATTATAAATTTCAAAACTTCAAGGGGCTAAATGAAATTTACTAGGCTGCTGATGTGGCAGTGCTGACGTGGCAAAGTGGGGCCGGTTTGCTGATGTGTCAGACACATGGCGGCTGACATGGCGACTGACGTGGCGATTACGTGGCTGCTGACTGTACGATGATGTGGCGCTGACTGTGCGCTGACGTGGCACCATGTAATCGTCTTCAACCTCTGAAAGCGTGTACGATGCGTGGCGTGACTGGCAGCGCGTGGACGGGCTATTGGAAGGCGCGTGCGGCGCGTACAACCAATCTGGACGTCGAATCGGTCACCGGAAAATACCACCGAGCTCATCTCGCCGTGAACTAGCTGATGGTACCCTCAAAGTGGATTTTTGAAAACTTTCGTCGGAACTAGTTTTCCAATCGGAAGCTCTGTTAATCGGTTTTACGACCCTAAAGAACAACCGAAGCTCTGATACCAATTGTTGTGATTCACCGATCACTTTAGAGAGTGTTTAAGGAAAAACTGAATCAATATCTATTACTATCAAGAATAGATTACAAAGTTTACACAAATGAAACTTTACAAAACCTCACTTTCTCTCTTATGTTTTACTCTCTTTGGGATACATAGAAACTAAAACACTGCCCTGTATTTATAGTAAATGCCTAGCTCGAATTGTCAATATTTCAACAGTGATCCACCGAAAGTTGGTTGGCTGCATCTTCAATCTTCAACTTTCCTTGATTCTAGGCTATCACCACCTCAATGTTTGTTGGCTTGTTGTAGAAAATGGAGGATGGTAGGAAGCTTCTCTGATGCTTCATGCAGACCATGCAGCTGGACTCAACAGTTTCCGCGACTCGAATCTGTGACCTCCAAATTAAAATGGAATAATCTTACCATTTATAACCAATCTTGAGTTATGTAAATTAAAAACATGAAACTGTAGGTTCCGATTAGATCAGTCGGCTCATTGGCGTTTGCTTGTTCAATATGGAAAAGCTGTTTATTGTGAGTTATGTTAAGCTTTATTGAGTATAAGTTGAATAGTATATTACATCTTTACAAGATGGCTGTGACGTTATGCAGTCAAAGTTTTAAAGAAGTTTTGTTTTCCAGGTACCAGAGATATGTTGTAAGTACAGTGTCATTAAAAAGAAATAAACATGTAACAAACAAATCAAAACTAGAAAATTAAAGTAGATCTATTTTTACATGCATGAACCCTAAACTTTGAAAATTAAGAAAAACCTGAAACAGTGATTAAACTTGTGATCCGAATCGAGATAAATCTATGTCCTTAAGAACTTATTAGCCCCGTCTCGGTACTCTACGGATCTTGTGGCTAATGTTCTCCCAGGATAACCCGGATTCCTCTTGTTCAAGGGGCACTCCTTAATAAGATCTCGAACTAGGAATTGGAGGAACACTCTCTCTAACTCAAAAACGAAATTATGAGACTCAAGACTTGTTTTCTGTTCTGGATCTCAAGAATAAACTACAACCCTCCTTAAATAGACATGGAAGAGTGTCTTAAGGGTACCATTTGGTTTGTGGTGTAACCCTTTCAAGGGTCATACCCCTACCATGCACCACTTGGGTTTTATTAGCATTGTTACAAATTGGAGGACATGTCCCATTGAGGGTACCATCCAAGGGACATGTCCCTCCTCCATCAAAACAGAATAATTAGAGAATTTTCTACAATCCCCCACAATTCTCTAAATATTCATGCAGACACTTGAGAGAGTTTTCCGTGAACTAAAGCTGCATCGAAATAGGTAGCTTTCGCATTGAACCTTTCCTAGTGAATGACAATCAGATTTACTTGGCAAACCAGTGACCCATAGTCTTGAACTGTTCTGCCGTTGGTGTAAACCAAGACAATTTCCAACACACAGCTTTACTTCGACCATTTCCTGTTCTACGGTTGTGTTCATTTCGGCCCTGAACAACGGTCCTGGATTCATCAAGTACTTTAGGGTAACCCGCCTTTAAAAGTTCCCATAGAAGTGACCCCACTTCTTACTTGAAATATGTGATCTACTATGAAGAGGTAATCTGCCTTTACCCCCATTAGGACTCATCTCCTAATATAGTGATCATAAAAAGCCTTAGCTTATCCTAACCTTGACAGAAAACACTATGCGTCATTATCGGAATAGGAAAGAGTACAAAACTCTTCAGTGCTTGTTTTGAATTATCTCATAATATAGTGATCATAAAAAGCCTGAGCTTATCCTAACCTTGACAGAAAGCACTCTGCGTCATTATCGGAATAGGAAAGAGTACAAAACTCTTCAGTACTTGTTTTGAATTGCATAAAGTTTTTGTTGTCCCTTTTGAACCTAGATCTTGGGATCTCCCATCAGCTAGGTTGGGTTTCCACAATGACAATTCTTAGATTATAGGCTTCAAGCCCATTCCCCTCGATGACTTCTCAACTTGCTCTCTAGGTAAACCTTTAGTTAGTGGATCCGCTAGGTTTTCCTTCGACTTAACATAATCGATCGTTATTATGCCACCTGAGAGTAGTTGACGTATGGTATTATGTCTAGACTTACCATTATACATTGTATTTTGGGCTCTCCCAATAGCCGATTGGCTATCACAATGTATGCTAATCGCTGGCACCGGTTTGGGCCAACTAGGAATATCCTCCAGGAAGTTTCTAAGCCATTCTGCTTCTTCCGCTATTTTGTCTAATGCTATGAACTCTGATTCCATAGTAGACCGGGCAACACATGTTTGCCTCGAGGATTTCCATGACACGGCTGCATTACCAAGTGTGAAAACAAATCCACTTGTAGATTTGGAATCCATTGTATCAGATATCTAGTTAGCATCGATGTATCCCTCTAGAACAACATGACATCTCTCGTAATGTAGCCCATATTTTGAAGTTTCTCATACCTCAAACTCTTACTATGGCTTTCCAGTGGTAATGTCCTGGATTGCTAGTATATCTGCTAAGCCTGCACACAACTTGAGCGATATCAGTTCATGTGCAATTCGTGAGATACATCAGACTTCTAATGATCATTGAATACTCTAATTGCGATACGCTTGAGCCAGTATTCTTTGATAGAGGAATAGTTAGGTTAGCTACTCCCAAATCTTTCATATCAAATTTACTGGATAACACTTTATTGGTAGACTGAATCAACTCATGATTATTACCAATTATCAGCATATCGTCTACATAGAGACATACAAGGACATATGACCGGTGCTTACACATGCGTATAACGCAAGCGCACGTATCGTTCAAGTAGTATAAAAAGTATCGATCCCACGAGGACTTAATACCTAATCTATTAATTTTATAAGGTCAAGTTATTACTTGTATCTAACAGATTGTTTGATTGATTTGAAATAACGATGATTCTAAATTTAAAACAAGTAAATAAAATTGCGTGAAAGTAGATTAATGAAAATTCAATTTATAAAACTATCTAGGGTTGTGAATTCTTCCAATATTATTTAAAGATGAAATGGTTATATTATAGTTGGGTAAAATATTAATTTATTAATCTGGAACATTAAATTATGTAAAAGCCTCTTCCGATGGTCAATTACAAATACCTAGTATAATCAAATTGAACCATATGTCTATGTCAACCAAATTACCGAGGTTCATTAAGATTAAGTTCCAATTTGGCCACCCCCGCCTGACAGGTATATTCCTATCCTGTAAGGAAATCTATTAAAGGGTTATCTATCCTCAAGGAAGATCGTGGGCTATTGAGTCTAAGGTCTTTAAACTTAAAATCTCTATGTCTAGTTCATTTTAAGTTTACCTAGTCAATTTTATTAGTGGTCAGTTAATAAAAAGCATTAAGATTAAGACTCAATAAATAAATCTTTTAATTACCCAAACTATAATCTAACCCCTTATAAACCGATGATATTAGATTTCATCACAACCCTAGATAACTAACTTAGTTACAACACATAGCTAGAGCTGGTAAAAACTTTAAAGACATAAAGTAAAATTGCTAAAAAGTAATTGTGGAATAATAAATTGCAATAAAATAAAATAAAATGCTAAGGTAAAAGGAATTAACTTCTACTATTTACTATTTAGATATCTCCCTTAATATAATATATATACTTGTGATAATTTTACCAACCAGCCATATAGGCGGTAACCTGATTAAGTCAAATTAAGTCCAACCAGCCATTAAGGCGGTAATATTTGTCAATAAACCAGCCATAAAGGCGGAACCAAAATAAACCAGCCATAAAGGCGGAACCAAAATAAACCAGCCATAAAGGCGGTAAGAAAATTTAATAACCAACCGACCAATCTGGCGGTATCCTCATTAAGTCCGGTTTTAAATAGTTTATATATTATATTTAAGGGAGATTAATCTAAATAGCAATATTAAAAGAATTACCTTTTTACCCTAGCATGGAGAAGTTACCTCCTCATGGTTGAATAGTAAAACTATAAAAGTTTAAGAAGGTAAATTACTATTACTATTATAGAAGAAAATTACTATTACAAAACGTAATTAAAACTGAAATTTAAAGAAACTAAGAAGAGAACTCCCTATTTACATCAGAGAATTCAGAGAAAATGGTACATCTAAAACTGAAAATTCGAGCTGAATTTTTAGGCTCGGGTAAGGGGTGCGCGTTGGGCCCCGCAAGGCTTACGCGCGTCGCAATGTGCACGTGGCAATTTCAGAATGTCCTGGAACTTTATTTATCTACAAAATAACACAAAACACATCAAAATATTCATAAAACTCAAGAAACTATACAAAATATTAAGTTAAATGAGTGGGAAATAGTGATACATTTACCACTCATCACACCCCCAAACCTAACATTTTGCTAGTCCTCGAGCAAAACACAAAATAAAATAACATAATAAAATTTAACTAAGCCACTTTCGTAGGGATCACAGTTGCATTTAGCGTATGCAACAAGCCTTTAAACCCCTAGGTGTCCCTAGTGGACGAGTTGTAGTCTCGTGAGGGTTTACAACAATGATACCCACAAACATTTTACAAAAGTCAAAAGGTAGTGAAACTAATGCACACAAAAGTAAAAAGACAAGAGAAAATAGAATAAAGAAGTTAGTAACTAATCAGGTGAAACTTCTATTCCAAGTTACTAGTTGTTTTGTTTCATTCTAAATTACTGAATAAGTAAATTCTCCGATTATATTTACCATTCCCCATATACACAGCCAGCAAAATATTAAACAACTCATTTTTGCCCACAACAGTCACGAGTGCAGTTGATAAGAGAGTAATATTTTTGTCCTAAAGTTTTATCAGAATTCACACCTTTTTGTAGTAATGGAATAAATTTTCTGATTTTTCTGATTTTTTTCTTTGATTTTTTCTCTATTTTTTATTTATATACAATATCTTCCATCTATGTAGCGAGCTTTAGGTCGGTGACTCCAAAACCAGTTGGCTTTAGGGCACCAGGTGTTAAGACACCCCTACGAACTTAATTACTCAGACTTCAGATATATATATATTTTTGTAGCATCTTTGATCCATGTAGCGAGTGTTGGGCCAGTGACTCCCAAACAAGTTGGTTTTAGGGCACTAGATGTTAAAACACCTTTACAGACTTAATAACTCGGATCTCAGACGTATATTTTTTTTACTCCATCACTTTTTGAGATGTTTCCTCCAATTAAACTAGAGCACTGAATATTACAAACTTTTCAATTTTAGCTCATGTCTGTATGTTACTATGCATGTTGATAATACCTACCAACTGAGCATATGAAGATCCATTTTAGTCAGTATTATGGAGAATTCACAATTAAATAATTTAAAAGGAAATAAACAAAAATTAACTTGTTTCGAAATAAGTTTGAGATTCGTCTCAGGAGTGGAAACTCCTTACTCAGCTATCTCTTACCAATTTCACATTTTTAGTCAAAATAAAAACACAAAAACGCAAAATATTTTTGTAATTTTTGAAAAAACAAAATCAATTTTTTTTTTGTATTTTTCGAAAATTTTTGGATTAAAAATAAAAACAACACACAAACTAAAAACAAGGTACTAATCAACTAATTCCCTCCCCCAAACCTAAATGAGACATTGTCCCAATGTCTTAAATAGTAGAAGAAGAGTTTAGAAGATAGTACATGGTTAGCTGAAATTCTACACGAAAAGTTAAAGGTCTTAATCCAGATTAACACGACGCCTCTTACCACGATCGTCCTCGGACCAATTTATCTTTGAAAGGACAGGGTCAATTTTTGGTTCATAGGCTAAGAGTTGGTCTATTAGATCCGAAGCAGTTTTGGCAGTAAAGAGGAGTTCTTTTAAAGGTTTTGACACGAACCCATTTCTTCGGGCATCATCAAGAAACACACAAAGAAAATCATAAAATCCATCAACGTTAAACAATCCAATTGGTTTCTGGTGTATGTTCAAGTTCGCCCAAGATAACATTATAAAAATTTCCTCCAATGTGCCCAAGCCACCTGGCAAAGCAATAAAAGCATCAGAATGGTTAATCATTAACACTAGTCGTTCGGACATACCTGGCACGATCAGTTCCTCTCCGTTTGATGATTCAATAAGATTTTCCTCCGCCAAGGGTTTTGGGATGATTCCCAAAACATGACTGCCTTATTCCTGTACAGCTTTTGAAACGATCCCCATAAGTCCAAGATTACCTCCGCCATATACTAAGTGCATATTCCTTGCAGCTAAGACTCCACCCAATTCTTGTGCTGCTTCTACGTATTGTAGTTTAGTACCAACACTACTACCGCAAAACACACAGATGTTTTCAACTCATCTTCTTGAAGTGGCTTCCATGTTTTACTCTGGATGTCTTCAAAAGTGCAATGATGAGTTGAATTTATAATACCTGAAAAGGGTGAGTAAAATAATAGCACTAGTACCTGCCAAATGACAATTATTAGTTAAACAGTAAAATAAATCGTGATAGTAAAAAAGGTCTAGATCCTGTCGGAGAAAATAAAAGAAAACAACAAAACAAATCACAATTATTAGGAAAAGACAAAGAAATATAATATTTACAGCTTGATTAACGTCTATGCGTCAGGGACAAGCTTCCCATCCAATTTTCTTATAAATTGGCAAACAGGGTCTTTTTGAGTCAGATTCCCAAGACTTAACTGTTGTCTTTCTTTTTGAAATTTTGTATGTAATTTGCGAAAGGCTATGTGAACATATCCACTAGGATGCGTCTCAAGAGTTGAAGATATATCATCTAAAGACTCATTACTCAAGCCATCCCTAATGAATTTAATTTTGTCTTCGCGATTATCAGACACCGTTCCTAAAGAACAACAATGAGTATTGCAATTCCAGCGTGCACATTTGGAACAAACACCCATTTGCTTAGCTCTACGTTCTTTGCATAAGTGTTTCTTCCAAAACCAGGCAGATGTGAAATAAAAAGAGTCGGAAGACTCACATGCCAATCGAACTCGTGCTTCAATTACCCATCGAATGTCATTAGGAACACCATGGATTGTTAGTAGTCTCATCCGTTCCAAGCGAGCTTTGTAGACTTTCATCAGAGATTTTTGAGGGAGAGAAGGAAATTGTTTGCGAAGATTTACGAGAGCTTCTTCCATCGTGAAATGACTTTACCTGTAAAAACTAAACACAAAAAAATAAAACACACCAGATCACAATATATACACAAATTGCATGGGTTGCCTCCATGCGAGCGCTAAGTTTAAAGTCGTCAGCTAGACGTGACTGCCTGAACGTTATGCTGGATCTAAAAGTGTGACACTTTCTTTTTGTCGCTCCAACGGTTCTCCCCAGTAGTGCTTGACACGCTGACTGTTAACCTTGAATGTGTTGTTGGTGTTGGGATCCAGTAACTCAACAGCTCCATATGGTAAAACCTGAGTGATCACAAATGGACCTGACCACATTGATTTCAACTTTCCAGGAAAAAGTTTCAACCTCGAGTTGTACAACAACACCTGCTGCCTTGGTTCCAATTGTCTGTGCACTATTTTTCGGTCATGCCATTTCTTTGTATAATCTGGCATTCTCATTAGCCTGTAGACGAAACTCCTCCAATTCGTTGAGTTGATGAAGTCGTTTCTCTCCTGCAGCTTGTGAATCAAGATTCAACTTCTTCAGTGCCCAGTACGCCTTGTGTTCAAGCTCAACTGGCAGATGGCATGCTTTCCCAAACACCAATCGATATGGGGACATACCAATGGGTGTCTTATAAGCTGTCCGGTAGGCCCATAATGCATCATCTAGTTTTGTAGACCAGTTCCTCCTTGTTGATCCAACAGTTCTCTCCAAGATTCTTTTGATCTCCTGTTTGAAACCTCAACCTGTCCATTTGACTGTTGATGGTAAGTTGTGGCAACCTTGTGAGTAACTCCATATTTGGATAAGAGTGCATCGAAGTATCTGTTGCAGAAATGTGAGCCACCATCGCTGATGATTGCTCGAGGTGTTCCGAACCGAGTGAAAATGTTCTTTTTCAGGATCTTGATCACCATTTTTGAATCATTAGATGGCAATGCAATTGCTTCAACCCATTTGGAGACGTAGTCTACAACAACCAAGATGTACAGGTTTCCGAATGATGGAACAAAAGGTCCCATGAAATCAATTCCCCACACATCGAATATCTCCACTTCCAGAATGTTTTGCAATGGTCATTCATTTCTCCTCGAAATATTCCCCATTCTCTGGCACCTGTCACATTGAAGAACAAACAAGTGAGTATCTTTAAAAAGAGTGGGCCGGAACAAACCTGATTGAAGGACTTTAGCTGCAGTTTTATTCCCGCAGAAGTGTTCGCCATATGGTGATGAATGACAGTACTGCAGAACACCGTTGACCTCCTCATGTGGAACACATCGTCTCAGTAGTTGATCAGCACATCGTTTGAACAGGTATGGCTCATCCCAAACATAATGCTTGACTTCTTTGAAAAATTTCTTCCGTTGCTGAGTTGTCCATTCCAACGGCCATTTTCCTGACACATGTAGTTGACATAGGAAATATACAAAGGGACTTCCTGCTGTTTTTATGGCCAAACAGCTGTTCATCTGGAAAAGTTTCTTTGATTGATAGTTCTTTGCCAGCGTTGTTTCTCCATTCTCGAGCCTCGATAGATGATCTGCCACTTGGTTTTTTGTTCCTTTCCTGTCTCTGATCTCCACATCGAATTCTTTGACCGGCGTAAACACACACGTATAACGCAAGCGCACGTATCGTTCAAGTAGTATAAAAATATCGATCCCATGAGGACTTAATATCTAATCTATTAATTTTATGAGGTCAAATGATTACTAGTATCTAACAGGTTGTTTGATTGATTTGAAATGGTGACGATTCTAAATTTAAAAACAAGTAAATAAAATTGTTCGAAAGTAGGTTTTAAGAAAATTCAATATTAAAACTACTATAGGGTTGTGATTTCTTCCAATATCATTTTAAAGATGAAGTGGTTATTTTATGTTTGTGTAATAAATCGGTTTACTAACCTGGAACACTAAATTATGCAAAAGCCTTTGTCGATGGTCAGACGCAAATACCCAGTTTAACCCAATTGAACCATATGTCTATGTCAACCAAATTATCTGGATTCATTAAGTTTAAGTTCCAATTATGGCTACCCCCGCCCGACAGGTATATTCCTATCCTGTAAGGAAATCTATTAAAGGGTTATCTATCCTCAAGGAAGATCGTGGGCTATTAAGTCTAAGGCTGAAACCTAAAATTCCTTTGTCAAGTTTATTTTAGATTTACCACATCAATCTTATTAGTGGCCAATTAACAAGACGCATTAAGCTTAAGACTTAATAAGTAAACCTTTAAATTACCCAAACTATAATTTAACCCCTTATAAACCGGTGATATTGGATTTCATCACAACCCCAGATAACTGGCTTAGTTACGACACATATTACGGGTAGTAAAAAACTTAAATAAAATAAAAGACATAAAGTAAAATACTGAAAATTAAATACTGAAAATTAATGCTGAAAAGTAAATGCTGAAAGTAAATGCTGAAATTAAATACTGAAAATTAAATGCTGAAAGTAAATGCTGAAAGTAAATTGCTAAAAAGTAAATTGCTGAAAAGTAATTGCTGAAAAGTAAATAAAGTAAAATTACAATAAAAGAAAATGCTGAGGTAAAAGGATCCACTTTTATTACTTCTATTTTAGATATCTCCCTTAATATAATATATTAACTTTGCATGATAATTACCAACCAGCCATATAGGCGGTATCCAGATTAAGTCAAATTAATAATTAATTACCAACCGACCAATCAGGCGGTATCCAGTTTAGTCAGGTTAAAACCAATTTAAATAATTACCAACCGACCAATATGGCGGTATCCTCGTTAAGTCAGGTTTTAACTAGTTTTATATTATAATTAAGGGAGATTAATCTAAATATTAGTAATAAAAGTTTTACCTTTTACCCCAGCAAAGGGGAGTTACCTCCTCATTACTGAAAAGTAAAAACTGAAAATTAAAGAAAGAAAAGTACTGTGCGTAAAAGTAAATTGCGGAAAGTAAAAACTGAAAAGTAAAGAAAAGAAAGTGCGAAAGCGGAAATTAATTACTGAAAGCTGTAAATAAACAAACAAGATACAATCTTCTTAGTATTCTTAAGGAATTCCTTAGAAGAAAGTATGAATTTACAAATGAAATGGCTTGGTATTTATAGGCAAAATTTTGCCTCCATCAAATCATCCACCAAATCAATTATTAATTGCTCCACTAATTGCTCCACCAAATCCATTATTAATTGTTCCACTAATTGCTTATCATGTTTGGTGGTGATTTGATAATTTTTATTATTTATTTATGCTTTGAAAATGATTGAAAATGACTTTAATAATTACACACAACACACTTCTGGATAGTTCATCAATTTCGGGCATGAAATATTCAGAATTCGAAATTATTTCGTCTTTCAAAGTTGTAGATCTTTGAGTCTTCTTTAATCTGGAACTTGAATCAGCTCAATCCAATATCGGAGTAAAACGTTATGCCCAAAATACGACAGATGCGCAAAACTGGAATTTCCAAAACTGCACTTCGTTAAAACGCCCTTTCAAGTTTCCAATCTCCAAAATTAATATGTCAAGTCCAATTTTTGCCCTTATTTGACCCACATTTCGTCCTAAAGGATTTCATTATGTCCCAATATTATTTTATCTGCAAAATAAACTAAAACACATCAAAACGTTCATCAAACCCGAGAAACTAAACAAAATATTAAGTAAAAGGGGCGGTAAATATTGATATATTTTCCGCTCATCACACCCCCAAACCTAACATTTTGCTAGTCCTCGAGCAAACAACAAAATAAAATACAAGAAACAATTAAAACTAAACTAAGCCACTTTCGTAGGGATCACGGTTGCATTTAGCATATGCAACAAGCCTTTAAACCCCTAGGTGTCCCTAGTGGACGAGTTATAGTCTCGTGAGGGCTTACAGCAACGATACCCACAAACGTTTTACAAAAGTAAAAAGATAATAAAACTAATGCACACAAAAGCAAAAAGACAAGAGAAAATAGAATAAAGAAGTTAGTGACTAATCGGGTGAAACTTCTACTCCAAGTCAATAGTTGTTTTGTTTCATTCTAAATTACAGAATAAGTAATTCTCCGATTATTTTTACCATTCTCATATACACAGCCAACAAAATATTAAACAACTCATTTTTGCCCACAACAGTCACAAGTGCAGTGAGTTGATAAGAGAGTAATATTTTTGTCCTAAAGTTCTATCAGATTTCACACCTTTTGTAGCAATGGAATAATTTTTCCATTTTTCTGATTTTTTCTTTGATTTTTTTTTTTTCTATTTTTTATTTATATACAATATCTTCCATCTATGTAGCGAGTGTTGGGTCGGTGGCTCCCAAACCAGTTGGCTTTAGGGCACCAGGTGTTAAGACACCCCTACGGACTTAATTACTCAGACTTCAGATATATATATTTTTGCAGCATCTTTGATCCATGTAGCGAGCTTTGGGCCAATGACTCCCAAACCAGTTGGTTTTAGGGCACTAGGTGTCAAAACACCCTTACAGACTTAATAACTCGGATCTCAGACGTTTTTTTTTTTTTTTTTTTTTACTCCATTGCTTTTTGAGATGCTTCCTCCAATTAAACTAGAGCACTGAATATTACAAACTTTTCAATTTTAGCTCATGTCCGTATGTTACCATGTATGTTGATAATATCTGTCAACTGAGCATATGAAGATTCATTTTAGTCAATTTTATGGAGAATTTACAAATTAAATAATTCAAAAGGAAATAAACAAAAATTAACTTGTTTCGAATTAGGTTTGAGATACGTCTCAGGAGTGGAAACTCCTTACTCAGCTATCTCTTACCAATTTCACCTTTTTAGTCAAAAATAAAAACACAAAAATGCAAAATATTTGTAATTTTTGAAAATTTTTCAATTTTTTTTTTGTATTTTTCGAAGAATTTTGGACTAAAAATAAAACAACACACAACTAAAAACAAGGTATTGATCAATTAATTCCTCCCCCAAACCTAAATGAGACATTGTCCCCAATGTCTTAAACAGTAGAAGAAGAGTTTAGAAGATAGTACCTGGTTAGCTGAAATTCTACAGGAATTAAAGGTTAAGATCCAGATTAACCCGACGCCTCTTACCACGATCGTCCCAGACCAATTTATCTTTGAAATGATAGGGTCAACTTGTGGTTCATAAGCTAAGAGTTGGTCAATTAGATCCGGAGCGGTTCTGGCAGTAAAGAGGAGTTCTTTTAAAGGTTTTGATATGAACCCATTTCTCCGGGCATCATCAAGAAACACACAAAGAAAATCATAAAATCCATCAACGTTGTACAGCCCAATTGGTTTCTGGTGTATGTTCAGGTTCGCCCAAGATAGTACAATAAAAATTTCCTCCAATGTACCCAAGCCACCTGGCAAAGTAATAAAAGCATCAGCATGGTTAATCATTTCTACCAGTCGTTCAGACATACCTGGCACGATTAATTCCTCTCCGTTTGATGGTTCAATAAGATTTGCCTCTGCTAAGGGTTTTGGGATGATTCCCAAAACGTGACTGCCTCCTTCTTGTGCAGCCTTTGAAACGATCCCCATAAGTCCAAGATTTCCTCCGCCATATATTAAGTGCATATTCCTTGCAGCTAAGACTCGACCCAATTCATGTGCTGCTTCTATGTATTGTGGTTTAGTACCAACACTACTACCGCAAAACACACAAATATTTTCAACTCGTCTTCTTGAAGTGGCTTCCATGTTTTTATGTATTTCTTTCTCAAATCAGGATGCCTTCAAAAGTGCATGACGAACTGAATTTATAGTACCTGAAAAGGGTGAGTAAAAATAGCACAAGTATCTTCCAAAGGACGATTAGTAGCAAAATAGTAAAATAGATCGTGATAGTCAAAAAGGTCTGGATCCTGTCGGAGAAAATAAAAGAAAACAACAAAACAAATCAAAATTATTAGGAAAAGACAAAGAGATATAATATGTACAAGAATTTACAGCTTGATTAACGTCTATGCGTCAGGGACAAGTTTCCCATCCAATTTTCTTATAAATTGGCAAACAGGGTCTTTTTGAGTCAGATTCCCAAGACTTAACTGTTGTCTTTCTTTTTGAAATTGTGTATGTAATCTGCGAAAGGCTATGTGAACATATCCACTGGGATGCGTCTCAAGAGTCGAAGATATCATCTAAAGACTCCTTACTCAAGCCATCCCTAATGAATTTAATTTTGTCTTCGCGATTATCAGACACCATTCCTAAAGAACGACAACGAGTATTGCAATTCCAACGTGCACATTTGTAACAAACACCCATTTGCTTAGCTCTTCGTTTCTTTGCATAGGTGCTTCTTCCAAAACCAGGCAGATGTGAAATAAAAGAGTCTGAAGACTCACCTGCCAATCGGACTCGTGCTTCAATTACCCAACGAATGTCATTGGGAACACCATGGATCGTCAGTAACCTCATCCGTTCCAAGCGAGCTTTGTAAACTTTCATTAGAGATTTTGAGGGAGAGAAGGAAATTGCTTGTGAAGATTTGCGAGAGCTTCTTCCATCTTGAAATGACTTAATCTGCAAAAACTAAACACAAAATTAAATCACACCAAATCACAATATATACAAAAATTGCATGGGTTGCCTCCCTGTGAGCGCTAAGTTTAATCGTCGTCAGCTAGACGTGACTGCTCGAACGTTTATGCTGGATCTGAAAGTGTGACACTTTCTTTTTTTTCGCTCAAATGATTCTCCCCAGTAGTGCTTGACACGCTGACTGTTAACTTTGAATGTGTTGTTGGTATTGGGATCCAGTAACTCAACAGCTCCATATGGTAAAACCTGAGTGATCACAAATGGTCCAGACCACCTAGATTTCAACTTTCCAGGGAAAAGTTTCAACCTCGAGTTGTACAACAACACCTGCTGCCTTGGTTCCAACTGTCTGTGCACTATTTTTCGGTCATGCCATTTTTTGTCTTTTCCTTGTATAATCTGGCATTCTCATAAGCCTGTAGGCGAAATTCCTCCAATTCATTGAGTTGGTGAAGTCTTTTCTCTCCTGCAGCTTGTGAATCAAGATTTAGCTTCTTCAGTGCCCAGTACGCCTTGTGTTCAAGCTCAACTGGCAGATGGCATGCTTTCCCAAACACCAATCGATATGGGGACATACCAATAGGTGTCTTGTAAGCTGTACGGTAGGCCCATAATGCGTCATCCAGTTTTGTAGACCAGTCCCTCCTTGTTGATCCAACGGTCCTTTCTAGGATTCTCTTGATCTCCCTGTTTGAAACCTCAACCTGTCCATTTGACTGTGGATGGTAAGCAGTGGCAACCTTGTGAGTAACTCCGTATTTGGATAGGAGTGCATCGAAGTATCTGTTGCAGAAATGTGAGCCACCATCGCTATAGATTGCTCGAGGTGTTCCGAACCGAGTGAAAATGTTCTTTTTCAGGAATTTGATCACCACTTTTGAATCATTGGATGGTAGTGCAATTGCTTCAACCCATTTGGAGACGTAGTCTACAGCAACCAGGATGTACAGGTTTCCAAATGATGGAACAAAGGGTCCCATGAAATCAATACCCCACACATCGAATATCTCTACTTCCAGAATGTTTTGCAATGGTCCTTCATTTCTCCTGGAAATATTCCCCGTTCTCTGGCACCTGTCACATTGAAAAGCAAAAAGATAAGCATCTTTAAAAAGAGTCGGCCAGAACAAACCTGATTGAAGGACTTTGGCTGCAGTTTTGTTCCCACTGAAGTGTCCGCCATATGGTGATGAATGACAGTGCTGCAAAACACTGTTGACCTCCTCCTGTGGAACACACCGTCTCAATAATTGATCAGCACAGCGTTTAAACAGGTACGGTTCATCCCAGACATAGTGCTTGACTTCTTTGAAGAACTTCTTCCGTTGCTGAGTTGTCCATTCCAACGGCCATTTTCCTGACACAATGTAGTTGACATAGTCAGCATACCAAGGGACTTCCTGTTGTTTCATGGCAAACAGCTGTTCATCTGGAAAAGTTTCTTTGATTGATAATTCTTTGCCAGCTGTTTCTCCATTCTCGAGCCTCGATAAGTGATCTGCCACCTGGTTTTCTGTCCCTTTCCTGTCTCGAATCTCCACGTCAAATTCTTGCAGAAGAAGTATCCAACGGATTAATCTGGGTTTGGCATCTTTCTTTGTGATCAGATATTTGATTGCTGAATGATCTGTGTAGACCACCACTTTGGGACCCAGCAGATAGGAGCGGAATTTGTCAAAAGCATACACAACTGCGAGCAACTCCTTTTCAGTGGTTGTGTAGTTGAGTTGAGCTTCATTTAAAGTTCTGCTGGAGTAGTAAATGGTGTGAAAAATCTTTGCTTTGCGTTGTCCCAAAACTGCACCTACAGCAAAATCACTAGCATCGCACATCACTTCAAATGGAAGGGTCCAGTCTGGTGCTACAATGATGGGGGCAGAGACCAGCTTCTGTTTTAAGATCTCGAAAGCTTCCTGGCATTCTTTGGTGAAGTTGAAAGGCACATCCTTTTCCAGAAGATTGCAAAGAGGTTTAGCAATCTTGGAAAAGTCTTTGATAAATCTCCTGTAAAAACCTGCATGTCCGAGAAAACTCCGAATCCCTTTGACAGATGTGGTTGGAGGAGGTAGTTTTTCAATTGTTTCAATCTTTGCTTTGTCTACCTCGATTCCATTTTGTGAGATCCGGTGTCCAAGAACAATGCCTTCATGTACCATGAAATGGAATTTCTCCCAATTGAGTACCAGGTTTGTATCTTCGCACCTTTGTAATACCTGTTCCAAATTTTGCAAGCAATGGTCAAAAGAATCTCCAAACACAGAAAAGTCATCCATGAATACCTCCATACTGCTCCAGCATGTCTGAGAAAATAGCCATCATGCAACGCTGATGAAAGTGGCGGGGGCATTACATAATCCAAATGGCATCCTGCGGAAAGCAAAAGTACCATAGGGACATGTAAATGTGGTTTTCTCCTGATCTTCTGGGGCAATAGCAATCTGATTGTACCCTGAATATCCGTCAAGAAAGCAATAGAACCCATGTCCCGCCAGTCTGTCTAACATCTGATCAATGAATGGTAGCGGAAAATGGTCATTTCTCGTGGCTTTATTCAGCTTTCTGTAGTCCATACATACTCTCCATCCAGTCACTGTTCTTGTTGGAATCAGCTCGTTCTTTTCATTGGTGACCACAGTAATTCCTCCTTTCTTTGGCACACACTGCATAGGACTCACCCAAGTGCTATCTGAGATGGGGTAAATGATGCCAGCATCCAACCATTTGATGATTTCTTTCTTCACAACTTCCTTCATGATTGGATTGAGTCTTCGTTGATGCTCCACTGTGGGTTTGTACTCATCGTTCATCAGAATCTTATGCATGCAAAATGATGGACTAATGCCTCGAATGTCTGCTATAGTCCAGCCAATGGCTCTTTTGTGCTCTCGTAACACTCTCAGTAGCTTTTCTTCCTGCTCCAATGTTAGTGAAGAAGAAATAATAACAGGTAATTCAGAAGAGTTTCCAAGAAATGCATACCTGAGATGGCTCGGAAGTAACTTTAGTTCCAGCTGCGGTGGTTCTTCAATCGAAGGCTTTATTCGATCTTTCTTTGGAAGTTCCAAGCTTTCAACTGGTGGTATTGCTTTGAATCGGAATGGTTTGTCAAGGTAGTTGATACATTCCAGGATTTCAGCATCTAGCTCAATGTCAGTCATGTTGGTGATGCAAGCTTCAAGTGTATCCGTGGGATTTGACTCAGTATTCTGAACAATACTATCAACAACATCAATTCTGAAGCATTCTTCTTCTTCATTTTCATCGCTCGGGAATTTCATGGCTTTGAAAACATTAAATGTCACTTCTTGGTCCTGCACTTTCATGGTTAGTTCTCCTTTTTGCACATCAATCACAGTTTTACCTGTAGCCAAAAATGGTCTCCCAAGAATGATAGGTACTTCTTTGTCTTCTTCCATGTCAAGGATGATGAAGTCTGCTGGAAGGATGAGTTTGTCAACTTTGACAAGCACATTTTCAACGACTCCTCTTGGAAATGCGAGCGATCGATCAGCAAGTTGCAAAGATACCGAGGTAGGCATTGCTTCTCCAATTTGCAGTTTCCTGTAAATAGAAAAAGGCATTAAATTAACACTGGCACCTAAATCACATAAAGCCTTACCGATGTAATGTTCTCCAATGGTGCATGGTACAGTGAAACTGCCAGGATCTTTCAACTTCGGGGGAAGTTTCCTCTGAATGATGGCACTGCATTCTTCTGTCAAAGCTACTGTCTCGTAATCTCCCAATCTTCATTTTCGTGAAAGAATGTCTTTCATGAATTTTACATAGCTGGGCATTTGTTCCAAGGCTTCTGCAAATGGTATGTTAATGTGCAGCTTTTTGAAAATCTCCAAGAAACGAGCAAACTGTTTGTCCAGTTTGTTTTTCTGAAGACGCTGAGGAAAAGGTGGTGGAGTGATCTGTTCTTTTCTTTTTCCTTTGCTTCTTTTTCCTCCATCTGTGGAACTGCTTCTTTTGGAACTTCTTCAATTGTTGCCTTGATTCCAACATCTTTGTTGATCTCAGTACCACTCTTTAATGTAATAGCTTGACATTGCTCCTTCCCTCGGTTCCTTGGATTTGGTTCTGTGTTGCTGGGAAGATTACCTGGCGGTCTGTAACTCTGAGCATTGGCTAGTTGTCCGATTTGATTCTCCAGTGCTTTGATGGAAGCTGATTGGCTCTGAATCATAGCTTCATATCTTTTTAATTGAGCTAACATCTCTGCCATCACTGGTTCATTTGTCTGCTCCTGGCTTTTGTTCTGTTGCTGGAATCCAGGTGGTGGATAGTTCTTTTGCCCTGAATTGTTGCTCCATGAAAAATTAGGATGATTCCTCCACCCTGGGTTGTAGGTGTTGGAATATGGATTGTTCCCCTGTCTGTTGAAATTGTTGACATAATTCACCGTCTCTTCAAGTTGGTTTGGTTCTGGTGCTCCTCCATATGGTGAACTTGTGGATCCAGTGGTAAGAGTCTCCATGAATTTGCATATCTGATCCAGCTTGGTGTTGACTGCTGTATTGGTTCCAACTTCATAAATTCCTGCAATTCTTTGAATCATGCTCCTTTCTGTTGGCCATAAGGAATTGTTGTTGGCCATTTCTTCGATTAGGTCCCAGGCTTGATCTTCTCCTTTGCCATCAATGATCCTCCAGCAGCAGCATCGATTGTGGTTCTCATTAGTCCAGAAAGTCCATTATAGAAAGTTTGGACTTGAAGCCATTTTGGAATCTCATGGTGAGGACATTTCCGGAGCAAATCTTTGTACCTTTCCCAAGCTTCGTAAAGGGATTCTGAATCTTGTTGTACAAAAGATGTGATGTCATTCCTCAGTTTTGCTGTTCTAGCTGGTGGAAAGTACTTTGCAAGGAATTTGGTGGCTAGAGTGTTCCAAGTTGTGATGGAACCAGCTGGTAATGAATGTAGCCAAGCTTTAGCTCTGTCCTTCAAGGAGTATGGAAAAATACGCAGTCTCATTGCTTCTTCTGATGCTCGGTTGTAATTGAAAGTGCCGCAAACTTCCAGGAGGAAGTTGCTGATGTGAGCATTAGGATCTTCAGTTGCATTTCCTCCAAACTGAACTGTCTGCTGAATCATCTGAATGCAAGTTTTGATGTCACCCGCATTTGCTGGTAAGGGAGGAAGTACAATACATGAAATGAGTCTGTCAACCACCGGAATGGTTCTATCTCGAATGGGTATTGGTGGTGCAACCTCCAAAGGTTCAGGTTCCATGTTGACTAAAGCTTCTTGGCCTTCTCGCCTTTCCCTTCTCAACTGTCTGATGGTTCTTTCAATTTCTGGGTCAAGCGGTCGGAGTTCAAAGCTTCTGGTTCGTCTCATGTAGTTTCTGAAAACCTGTAACACAAGAAAACAAAAATAATAAGTAAAAAGAAATTAGATACAAGTAAAGGTATCTAACCTCTAAACTAATAGTAAAAGATAAATAAGTCCCCGGCAACGGCGCCAAAAACTTGACCGGCGTAAACACACACGTATAACGCAAGCGCACGTATCGTTCAAGTAGTATAAAAATATCGATCCCACGAGGACTTAATATCTAATCTATTAATTTTATGAGGTCAAATGATTACTAGTATCTAACAGGTTGTTTGATTGATTTGAAATGGTGACGATTCTAAATTTAAAAACAAGTAAATAAAATTGTTCGAAAGTAGGTTTTAAGAAAATTCAATATTAAAAACTATCTAGGGTTGTGATTTCTTCCAATATCATTTTAAAGATGAAGTGGTTATTTTATGTTTGTGTAATAAATCGGTTTACTAACCTGGAACACTAAATTATGCAAAAGCCTCTGTCGATGGTCAGACGCAAATACCCAGTTTAACCCAATTGAACCATATGTCTATGTCAACCAAATTATCTGGATTCATTAAGTTTAAGTTCCAATTATGGCTACCCCCGCCCGACAGGTATATTCCTATCCTGTAAGGAAATCTATTAAAGGGTTATCTATCCTCAATGAAGATCGTGGGCTATTAAGTCTAGCTAGTGAAACCTAAAATTCCTTTGTCAAGTTTATTTTAGATTTACCACATCAATCTTATTAGTGGCCAATTAACAAGACGCATTAAGCTTAAGACTTAATAAGTAAACCTTTAAATTACCCAAACTATAATTTACCCCTTATAAACCGGTGATATTGGATTTCATCACAACCCCAGATAACTGGCTTAGTTACGACACATATTTACGGGTAGTAAAAAACTTAAATAAAATAAAAGACATAAAGTAAATACTTAAAATTAAATACTGAAAATTAAATGCTGAAAAGTAAATGCTGAAAGTATAATGAAATTAAATACTGAAAATTAAATGCTGAAAAGTAAATGCTGAAAGTAAATTGCTAAAAAGTAAATTGCTGAAAAGTAAATTGCTGAAAAGTAAATAAAGTAAAATTACAATAAAAGAAAATGCTGAGGTAAAAGGATCACTTTTTATTACTTCTATTTTAGATATCTCCCTTAATATATATATATTAACTTTGTCATGATAATTACCAACCAGCCATATAGGCGGTATCCAGATTAAGTCAAATTAATAATTAATTACCAACCGACCAATCAGGCGGTATCCAGTTTAGTCAGGTTAAAACCAATTTAAATAATTACCAACCGACCATATGGCGGTTCCGGTATCCTCGTTAAGTCAGGTTTTAACTAGTTTATATATTATAATTAAGGAGATTAATCTAAATATTAGTAATAAAAGTTTTACCTTTTACCCCAGCAAAGGGGAGTTACCTCCTTACTGGAAAAGTAAAAACTGAAAATTAAAGAAAGAAAAGTACTGTGCATAAAAGTAAATTGCGGAAAGTAAAAACTGAAAAGTAAAGAAAAGAAAGTGCGAAAGCGGAAATTAATTACTGAAAGCTGTAAATAAACAAACAAGATACAATCTTCTTAGTATTCTTAAGGAATTCCTTAGAAGAAAGTATGAATTTACAAATGAAATGGCTTGGTATTTATAGGCAAAATTTTGCCTCCATCAAATCATCCACCAAATCAATTATTAATTGCTCCACTAATTGCTCCACCAAATCCATTATTAATTGTTCCACTAATTGCTTATCATGTTTGGTGGTGATTTGATAATTTTTATTATTTATTTATTAATTTATTTTTTGCTTTGAAAATGATTGAAAATGACTTTAATAATTACACACAACACACTTCTGGATAGTTCATCAATTTCGGGCATGAAATATTCAGAATTCGAAATTATTTCGTCTTTCAAAGTTGTAGATCTTTGAGTCTTCTTTAATATGGAACTTGAATCAGCTCAATCCAATATCGGAGTAAAAGGTTATGCCCAAAACCGACAGATGCACAAAACTGGAATTTCCAAAACTGCACTTCGTTAAAACGCCCTTTCAAGTTTCCAATCTCCAAAATTAATATGTCAAGTCCAATTTTTGCCCTTATTTGACCCACATTTCGTCCTAAAGGATTTCATTATGTCCCAATATTATTTTATCTGCAAAATAAACTAAAACACATCAAAACGTTCATCAAACCCGAGAAACTAAACAAAATATTAAGTAAAAGGGGCGGTAAATATTGATATATTTTCCGCTCATCATTCTTGTAGAAGAAGTATCCAACGGATCAATCTGTTGGACAATTATGACCCACAATGTCACTATTTGTACAGATCATGGTGTTGTTATACAAATTAACTATGTGACAAAGGAGATTGCACTCTTATCATTTGTGATTAGATCACCAAGATGTATAAATGATAGGAGGTCCTTATGATTTGTTCCTGGATTGAGAATGATATGAGACAATATCAGTCCACGAAGGATAAATCATTAAATATCCTAGTCAGAGTATTATCGAGATTGGACATCGATAAATACGTAAAGACTAGTATTTTACACTTGTGCAGTTGTGAGGGCACAACGACATAGTTCATATATTTTGGTATAGGTATAGGATACTCATGCAAGTGTAATAGGAGGTTGTGTTTTACCGATGGTACGGGAAACAGCTTCGCTCTGGATAGACCCCCTCGGAATTCCATTGGTAGTATGACTATGTATCTATGGAAGTCCGAAATCAGGGTAGGTGTATTTGGTCTTAACCTGAGACTTGCACCGCTAATACTTGCGACAATCAATATACTTTGGTTTTGGTCGTCCAGGGCTTTAACAGGTTCTGTGTACGCCTCTGCTGGGTATATTGAGAATCGTAGTGTGTTGGGTGTGATGTCAAGATGGAAACATCACTCCAGTCATATGGAGATGATGATCGCGTAGGGATAAATAACTGGTTCTATAAAGTGTTGCAACCATCGGGATAATATGACTTGGTCATGATTATCCGATAATAAAGAGACTAGTTGCTCGTAATCCGATATATGCTTCATACGGGATAGACACTGTACCAGCCCCAGGCCTTGCATGTGATCATTCGATACTGGATCAAAATACGCAATACTACGTATACTACGCCTGATATAGATCACTTATTCCTGTAAGCATGTTTCTGGAGAATTTGGTAGGCATGGCCCTTTGCTAGAAGCCAACCTTGTCTTGTAAATCGGTACAAATATAGTACTAGCTACTTACGTGTTCGGATAGTCCGACAACCGTATTTACTGCCAACATATCTGAGGATCTCATGGGTCGCTTCCCGAAGATTCACCGATGACGTATGACTCGCACTTTATTAATCTAGGATTAATTAGATGAGAGAGAAAATTAATCTGGGATTAATTACGGAGATATTTTATCTGGGATAAAATATCATTTAAAGAGAGATAACGATTAATTTGGAATTAATCGATAAAATAATATATTCGATATATTATACGAAATTAGATTTCGACGCGGAATTAAAATTAGATTTTAATTCTGGTGAACGAGTTAATTTATAATTAATTCGTTAGCGACGTGAATAGTGATTTCACTAGGTATAATCATTTAATAATGTCGCAACGGAAAATTCGTTATTTGGAATTAGCGAACCCGAGCCCGGGATTGTTTGCGAGCGCATTCGCATTTTGAATTCGAATGCGGCACGCAAGTCAAATCAAGCGTCAAATCACTAGTCGCATCAAGCGTCAAATCATTAGTCACTTTGAGTGATGTGACAATTTGTCACTTGATTGATTGAGTGATGTGACTTGATGGAAGTTGATGGTGGAGTGTAATACACTCAAGTGTGATGGCATGATAGACATTTAATATATTTTAAATGTTTGTATTTGTTTTGATTTTTGAAATCAATTAATTGATTTTTTGGAAAAACAAAAGTGGTATTAGATACACTTTTTTCATACAACCATCACAACTTACTCTCTCTCTTTTCTCTCCCTCTCATTCACGCCTAGGGCTGAATTTTTTCTTATGGTTTTGGCTTACTGCCTAGAGCAAAGGGAAGCAAAAGTGTGATGTTTTTGTGGCAAAAACATCAAGAGCTAGCACTCCGAGAGACATGCGAAGGTGATAGGGAAGTCCACCCGTGAGCTTGGGATCATTTGACAAAGCTTGGAGCTCGACGAAGGACCTTCATGACCGAAAATGGGGACTGCATCTGCAGCTCACTGCCGAGAGGACCAGAGGGCAGAAAATTAAGTTTTATTGTCCACCGCATCGCTCAACCGATCGATGTAAGTATTCCGCAACTTCCTCGATTTGTATTCGCACATATTTCATGCTTGTTATTCGATCATCGGGACCGTAGAAACTCCAACAATGGTATCAGAGCGGAGTAAAAGCATGAAATTTATTTTAGGGCTCAAAATTGGGTAAATTGATTTTGAGCATGATTTTATGAAATTGGATGAATTAATATGCTTAAATGTGTTTTAATTGAAGTTTGATTTGATCAATTTCAAGAAAAATTGTTTGGAACTAATTTGCCCAAAATTTATGTGTTGGCCGAATGTCAACTAGTCCTAAATGTCTTGGAATTTTGATTTTTTGATCATTAGATGTGTTGGAAATCAATTGGGAATGATGATTTAATGTCGAATTGGATTTAATTGGATTGAATTCGAATCGGACATAAAATCCTCTATATTGCCGAGACATTGGAAGCATGTATTGGTGTTTTGGAAATATTGATTTGGGTAATTAATTATGCTATACATTTTATGTAATTAAATTGTGAAATTGGGTTTTTGTAATTTAATTATGTTGGGCCTATTTTAGAAATTGGGCTTGTAAAGTTGTTATTGGGCTTATTGGGCTTGGTTGTACCAAGTTAGGTTTAGGCTAAATTGGTTGGATCCAATTGGGCCCAAAACCGCTTCCATAAAGCCCATATGCGACTAATGGACCTTAATTATTTTAATTGGGCCTAATGGGCCTAAATTGATTTCTAGACTTATGGGGTGATGAGTGGTATTTATATCACTATTTCCCACTCATTTAACTTAATATTTTGTATAGTTTCTTGAGTTTTATGAACGTTTTGATGTGTTTTATTGTTATCTTGCAGATAAATAAAGTTTGGACAGCACTGGAGGCAATTTGGGGCAAAACCGGACAAAAATGCGTCAACAGGGTTATTTTCGTCTTCTGCGCGTCGCGACGCTGAATCACAGCGCGCCGCGACGCCCAGCGTGTGCCGGTTCTGCTAAAATGCGCCATGGTCAACGGGTCAACAATTTGAAAAGTTTGACTTTGCTAAAATGCGCCGTGCCACGTGTCACCATCACAACTGATCTGCTAACGTGCGCCGTGCCACGTGTCAACATCATATGCTGCCGACACTCAGACTTGACACGTGTCGCCTCGTCATCAGCCATGTCATCGGTCAACGAGTCAACTTCGCCATGTGTCAAGCCACGTCATCAGACACGTCAGCAAGTCAACCGAGTCAACTTGCCACGTCAGCCTCAGCCAATCAGAGCTTGACACGTGTCGCCACGTGTCGCAATCCCATTGTGCCGACAAGTCAACAGTCAGCCGCCTCGCCACGTCAGCGCCACGTCATCAATGACGTCATCACAATAATTGAGAATTAGCCGCCTTGACACGTGTCAGTTGTACAGTCAGCCGCCTTGCCACGTGTCGCCGTCTCATTGTGCCACGTCGACAAATTTCGCGTCGCGACGCTGGGTGACTTGGCGTCGCGACGCCCGAACAGTTCCTAAACAGTAAATTATTTTTCCTATAAATTCAGCGCGAATTTTCATAATTCAATGTACCTTTTCTCTCTCTTGATTTCTCTCTCTAGAGAGAGTTTCTCTCTCTAGAATTTTTATTTTTTTTACTTTTTAATTTTTAGTTTTGTAATTTATTTTAATTACTTTTTGTAATAATAGTAATTTAATTTTTACTTTTTACTTTTTACAGTTTTTACTATTCACCATGTTGAAGTAACTTTTTCAGCTAGGGTGAAAGGTAATTCTTCTACTGTTACTATTTAGATTAATCTCCCTTAAAAATAATATATTCACTATTTAAAATATTGACTTAATAAGGGATACCGCTATATTGGTCGGTTGGTAATGTAATTTTAATCTGTTTTAAACCTGACTAATCAAGGATACCGCCAGACTGGTCGGTTGGTAAATTTATTTTTGGTTCCGCCTTAATGGCTGGTTGGACTTAATTTGACTTAATCAGGATACCGCCAGACTGGTCGGTTGGTAAATTTAACACAAGTTTATATATTATTTTATGGGAGATATCTAAATTAGTAGTAGTAAAAGTAATTCCTTTTACCTTAGCATTTCATTTTATTTTATTTTACTTTTCAGTATTTTTATTTTATGTCTTTTATTTTTATGTTTTTACTAGTCCTAATTATGTGTTAATTAATTAAGGGTTGTGATGACTTTTAATATCACAGGTTTATAAGGGATTATTTTATAGTTGGGTAATTTAAAAGTTTATTTATTAAGTCTTAAGCTTAATGCTTCTTGTTGTCTGATCACCAATAAGATTGATATGGTAAATCTAAAATGAACTAGACATAGGGATTTTAGGTTTCAGCCTTAGACTTAATAGCCCACGATCTTCCTTGAGGATAGATAACCCTTTAATAGATTTCCTTACAGGATAGGAATATACCTGTCGGGCGGGGGTAGCCATAATTGGAACTTAGACTTAATGAATCCAGGTAATGTGGTTGACATAGGAATATGGTTCAATTGGGTTATACTGGGTATTTGTAGTTGACCATCGGAAGAGGCTTTTACATAATTTAGTGTTCCAGGTTAATGAACTGATTTATTACACAAACTTAAAATAATCACTTCATCTTTTAAATGATATTAAAAGAATTCACAACCTTATATCTTTTTATCTTTTATTTTCCTTAGTATTTTCTTTTATCTTTTTATTTATTTATTTTGTAAAATCTTCAATCAACCAAATCAATCAAGCAATCAATTATATTCTCCCTTTAATTAGATATTTGTAAATAAATAGATTCAACAATTAATAACAACAGTAGGAATTAAGTCCTCGTGGGATCGATATTTTTATACTACTTGAACGATACGTGCGCTTGCGTTATACGTGTGTGTTTACGCCGGTCATGGGGTAATTCCTTGATTGGACTTTGGTTATTGGGTTTGATGAGTTGACCAAAAGTCCACGCCTAAAGAAGTTAATTAAGAGCCCATTGGACTTTAATTAAATTGATGTTGGACGTTAATCGGGCTTTGAGACCCGTAACGATTAAATTTGAAATTTAAGTCGTAAAAGGTTTATTAATAAAGTGTAATATTTAATTTGGAATTAAATCGTGAATTAGTATTAAATACAAATTGAATTGGATTTAATTTTGTAGTTTAATTTAATTCAAGAATTCGTACTTTGAGTACTTATTCGCAAAAATGAGTTTGACTCGTGCAAAATCAAATCGTTGTTTGAACATTGGATGGTCATTAATTATCAGATTAATTAATTTGATTAGATTGATTGATAGCATGCTTGTGTGAATACATGGTTTCAATGCATGGATAATGTATATCAGATGAATATTAGATGGGTGGGGCAATTTTAGAAATTGTTGTAATAAATTTGGAATTTATTAATTGGACCTGTGTGTCCAGCCTTATTACCTCCTTACTCTTTGTATTCTCTTCTCACATATTCACCTCAATGTAAATGAGGTTTCTTTAGAAGTGTAGTGTAACGGGTAGAAGCAAATACTTGTGCTAGCGGGAGAGAGGAAATAGAGAGATTTGATCTAGGATCAATGTGTTAAGTATCCATCCGCATATCATTATTATTTTATTATACGCGCTTTATTATGTGTTTAGAATGCATGTTTAAGGGTGTATGATGATGAGACCTTAACAAAGATAATAAATTGGTTGCCAATTTGCACGCGAAAAACCCTCGCAAAATATTAAGCGTTTTTCCTTCCATTGAGTGATTCTTACTCAAGATCTAAGACTGGCATTGACTTGTTGGCCAAAGTCAATGCCTTTGTCCGTCGAGGATGTGTTTGAATCACGAGAGCTTTGTTCCATATTGGTGTCTTGTCCAAGTTGTGGTTTGTTGGCCAAAGTCAAGACCACTTCTTGTCCATCGACATTGATTACGAAGCTTTCCATGGTCAATGTGTTCCACTTAACTGGGATCACTAAGTTTGTTGTGCCAAAGCCAAGACTTAGTTGATTCAGAGGAAAAATGTTAGGTAATATATTGGATATATTGGCATATATAAGATATATGTTTCGGACTTGGATGTCCCCCTACTGGATCTAGGAATTGGATTGGATCCAATTGATCTTAGAGATCTACCTAGTTAATTATCATACAATTTGTTGGCCAAAGTCAAGATTGTGTGACATTTAACGGGATCCTAGCCCACTAGGAAACACGGTTTCCCGAGTACTCGACAGAGGGTTAGAGGCTCGCTGAAAAATAGTGAGAGGAAAGAATTGAATTTGCAATATTCGTTTAATTACTTGCCATACGCGCTCAAATCAAAAATATTCGTCAAATAAATTAAATGTTAGTTGGACTAATATTTAAATTATTGTTTTAATTAATAGTTGGACTGTATTCAATCTATTAAATTATAGTTGATTAAAATAGTTGGACTATAATAATCATTATAATAAATAGTACCTAAATCGTTGATTAAATAGTTGGACTATTAGAATCAAGATAAAATTGAAAGATTGACATTTAAAACATAATCCTAGGGAAAATGTGTTTAAATGGTTTAATTTTTCAAATTGGGAATATAATTTCAGGATAGTCCTGAAAACTAATAAGTTACTTTATTTGATAAAATAACATATTAAGCCTAAGCCCGGAGTTAAGCAAATAATAGAGCATGATCTTTGGAAGATTCATGTAATGATAACTTTAGTACTTAATCCATTAAACTTGCCGATAAGACTCCTTAATTTCCTAATCAGAACTAAAGATTAGATTCTTAAAGTATGATAAAGAAATTGAAGGATCTTCATAGATCTATTAAGATCTTAGAAGTAATCAAATTGCAATAATAACTCTTGGAGAGTTAATGACTATTCTCAAAGAGACAAAGCCAAACTTTGTAATAAGGCAAGTAGCGCAAGGCGCACCTTACTTCGATATTCTAGAAACCCAAGGCTAGGCCGAAGGCTTCTGGAGTGTGGAAAAGGGCAAAGGCAAAATCATTATAATCTTCTGGGAAGATAAAAGGACATATCCCAAAATGTCTGCCTAAATTGTGGCAAACGGGATCGCGGAAGCGTGACTGCCGTTTGGACAAAACAGACATGAAGGAATTGAAGAACGAGCAAGGCTCTGACTTCAAATATGTTTGTCATAAATATGTTCAATACTAGTATTGAAATTGGATTTTAAATACTTAGTGTGGTACATAAATATGTACTGGTGTGTAGAATCTGCTATGAGCAGGATATTGACTTCAGATGAGATTAATCTGTGAATTGGAAACGGGATGAAAATTATTGTTTTAACCGTAGATACCTAAGTTTAAGAACTACCATTCGGGTGTGTACTTAAATTAGGAAACTGTTAAAATGTAACTAGTTTGACTAGATACATTATCTCTATATCAGGGTTTAACCCGTTACGGGTATACCTTTATATTCTAGAATACTAAAGTGTTTTATTATATAAAGATGATATTGAGATAAACACATTAGATGTGAATAACAGTATTTATATTTTGAATATAAATAAATCTCAAACATATAACATGACAAAAAAATAGCTCAAACTGATTTGATTAGATGAAACATATTGTGGCATTGTTGTCTGGGACACAATTAAACAAGACTCGTATATCCACACTTTTGAAGAATGGATACTAGGAAAAATTTGATTCCATTCAAATAAAGTCTACGAATCTAGTTTATTGGGCAAAGTGCCTAAAACACTATTTACTTGGTAAAAATGCAAGTGCCACCGATCTGTTAGCCCTAGTTCATAGTGAAGCAAGTGGGCCCATGTATAGCTAGGCTAGAGGTGGATATGAATATTTTGTGACCTTTTCGGATGTGGCATCACGTTATGGTTATGTGTTTCTTTTGAAACACAAATCGGAAACTTTAGAGTTTCGACACGAAATAGATAAACAGATCGGCTAAAGTATAAAACCATCACGGTTAGATCATGATGAAAATACTTAAGCGATAAGTTTCTCATATACTTGAAAGAGTATAGTATTCTTTCAATGAGGACTTCTCCCAGAACACGTCATTTTGACGATGTGTCCGAACAGTGACTAACCGAATTATGTTAGACATGATAAGGCTAATCATGAGTCGCTCTGAGCTACCATTTCCTTCAACGGATAAACATTAACAGTGCAGAACTTATTTTGAATAAGGTTCCATAAAATCTGTTAGACAGACTTTATATAAGATATGAACAGGAAAGAAACCGGGTTTCTCATTCCTGAAGATTTGGGAATGCTAGGCATATGTTTGGATGATACCAAACTAAAACCAAATTTTGGATAAGTGCCAATTGTAGGTTATCCTAGGGATACCAAAAGTATAGTACTTATACAACTCACAAGAGAATAATTTAATTGTTGCTCACCATGCGGTCTTCCTAAGAGGAATACCTAAATGCAGTGGTAAGTGGGAGGATAGTAAAACTCGATGAAAATCGGAGTAATACTGTTCAAGGCACCGAGTCCTTATTGGAACACAAACAGTTCATCAAGGATGAAACTGTACCAGTAATCTTCGAATACACAAGAATCACGTATGTCGGAGAGAGTCAGAAAAAAAACCTGGGGTATGGGTTTCTGATCTCACCTTATTAAGATGTCAATCTTATTGAGGAATACGAACTGACTACGTATGAGAAAGTAATACAAGGTATCGACTCCCTATTATGGCAAAGTGCCATGATGTCTGAAATGGATTCCATGTATATCAACCAAGTTTGGATACTAGTTGATGTACCACAAGGCATTGTGCCTATTGGTACTATATGAGTTTTCAAGGAAGACATACATGGATGGCAACATACCAACGTATAAAGCTAGGCTTTTAACGGAAAGGTATCGTTATCAACATTGTGTCGATTACGACGAAACCTTTTACATGTTGCCACGATGAATCCATTTGGATAATGCTTGCTAATGCTGCATGTTTCATTTATGAAATATGTCAGCTGAACGTCAAGGCCGCTTTCCTTAACGGAAACCTTTTGGAGGATGTTTACAACATCTTGACGGTTTTGTCATACCAAAACTAGCAAACAAGGTTTGCAGGTTATTCGATCCATGTATGGATTGAAGCAAGCATTAGGTTCTTGGAATTATCGTTTTGATGTAATCATAATGGTTTATGATTTAATTCAAAATGAAAATGATTCTTGTGTATATAAGGAGGTTAGTGGGAGCGCACTGACAATAAATGTCCTATAAAATAATGATAATATGTCAATTCTTGGAAATGATATTCCCATAACAATCGGCGAAAGCTTGGCTTTCGAAAATAATTCTCCGTAGAATTCTTGGTAGAAACAACCTTTATTCTAGGAATAAAGATCTACTGGGATAGATTTAAAGGTGTTAACACTCTCCGAGAAATTGTACATTGAAAAATGTACGCGATCATGTGTCTCATACGCTTTGAGCATATGGATTCACAAACAGGCCAATCCAAGTGATAGTCATTGGATTGATATTAAGAACATCCATTAGTATCTTAGAGAACTAAGGATGTTGTCTTAAACTATGGAGAAAGAAAACTTGAAGTGACTGGGATCACTACTGCAAGTTTCCAAACCGATAAAACGACTAAAAGTCGAAAAGCGGTACTATACAGTTTGAATAGCGGAACAGTGAGCTGGAAATCTTCCAAGCAAGATACTGTTACCGAATAAATAACAAATGCGGTTATTGCTGCAGCTGAGGCAGCAATAGAAGCCATTTGGGTCGATAATAAATCTAATTAGATTAGATATAGTTCTGTTAGCAGCTGAGCTAGGCGTCAGCACAAGCTAAAGAATTAATGGTCTCATCAACGATCCAGATACATACTTCGATATTCATCTGATTCGTTCGGAATCATACATCGTGGCGATGTGATGATCGAATAAATCGCATAAGATGATAATCATGCAAATCCGCTGACGAAAGCCTTTTCTCAGCAGTTGAGGCCAAACCGTACATAGTTCGGGTGTCAGACACTCGAGTGACTGGCTATAGGCCAAGTGGGAGATTGTTGGACAATTATGACCCATAGCGTCACTATTTGTACAGATCATGGTGTTGTTGTACAAATTAACTATGTGACAAAGGAGATTGCACTCTTACCATTTGTGATTAGATCACCAAGATGTATAAATGATAGGAGGTCCTTATGATTTGTTCCTAGATCGAGAATGATATGAGACAGTATCAGTCCACGAAGGATAAATCATTAAATATCCTTAGTCAGAGTATTATCGAGATTGGACATCGATAAATACGTAAAAGACTAATATTACACTTGTGCGCGTTGTGAGGGCATAACAACATAGTTCTCATATATTTGGGTATAGGATACTCATACAAGTGTAATAGGAGGTTATGTTTTACCGATGGTACGGGAAACAGCTTCGCTCTGGATAGACCCCCGCGGAATTCCATTGGTAGTATGACTATGTGTCTATGGAAGTCCGAAATCAGGGTAGGTGTATTTGGTCTTAACCTAAGACTTGCACCGCTAATACTTGCGACAATCAATATACTTTGGTTTTGGTCGTCCAGGGCTTTAACAGGTTATGTGTACGCCTCTGCTGGGTATATTGAGAATCGTAGTGTGTTGGGTGTGATGTCAAGACGAAAGTATGACTCCAGTCATATGGAGATGATGATTGCGTAGGGATACAGAACTGGTTCTCTAAAGGGTTGCAACCATCGCGGTAATATGACTTGGTCATGATTATCCTATAATAAAGAGACTAGTTGCTCGTAATCTGATTTATGCTTTGTACGGGGCAGACACTGTACCAGCCACAGGCCTTGCATGTGATCATCCGATACTAGATCGAAATACGCAATACTACGTATACTACGCCTGATATAGATCGTTTATTCCTGTAAGCATGTTTTTCTGGAGAATTGGGTAGGCATAGCGCTTTGCTAGAAGCCAACCTTGTCTTGTAAATCGGTACAAATGTAATACTAGGTACTTACGTGTTCGGATAGTCCGACAACCGTATTTACTGCAAACATATCCGGGGATCTCATGGGTCGCTTCCCGAAGATTCACTGATGACGTATGACTCGCACTTTATTAATCTGAGATTAATTAGATGAGAGAAAATTAATCTGCGATTAATTGCGGAGATATTTTATCTGGGATAAAATATCATTTAAAGAGAGATAACGATTAATTTGGAATTAATCGATAAAATAATATATTCGATATATATACGAAATTAGATTTCGACGCGGAATTAAAATTAGATTTTAATTCGGGCGAACGAGTTAATTTAGAATTAATTCGTTAGACACGTGAATAGTGATTTCACTAGGCATAATCATTTAATTACGTCGCAATGGAAAATTCGTTAATTTGGAATTAGCGAACCCGAGCCCGGGATTGTTTGCGAGCGCATTCGCATTTCGAATTCGATGCGGCACGCAAGTCAAATCAAGCGTCAAATCACTAGTCGCATCAAGCGTCAAATCATTAGTCACTTTGAGTGATGTGACATTTGTCACTTGATTGATTGAGTGATGTGACTTGATGGAAGTTGATGGTGGAGTGTAATACACTCAAGTGTGATGGCATGATAGACATTTAATATATTTTAAATGTTTGTATTTGTTTTGATTTTTGAAATCAATTAATTGATTTTTTGGAAAAACAAAAGTGGTATTAGATACACTTTTTTCATACAACCATCACAACTTACTCTCTCTCTTTTCTCTCCCTCTCATTCACGCCTAGGGCTGAATTTTTTCTTATGGTTTTGGCTTACTGCCTAGAGCAAGGGAAGCAAAAGTGTGATGTTTTTGTGGCAAAAATATCAAGAGCTAGCACTCCGAGAGACATGCGAAGGTGATAGGGAAGTCCACCCATGAGCTTGGGATCATTTGACAAAGCTTGGAGCTTGACGAAGGATCTTCATGACCGAAAATGGGGACTGCATCTGCAGCTCACTGCCAAGAGGACCAGAGGGCAGAAAATTAAGTTTTGTTGTCCATCGCGTCGCTCAACCGATCGATGTAAGTATTCCGTAACTTTCTAGATTTGTATTCGCACATATTTCATGCTTGTTATTCGATCCTCGGGACCGTAGAAACTCCAACACAATCTGGGTTTGGCATCTTTCTTCGCGATCAGGTATTTGATTGCTGAATGATCTGTGTAGACCACCACTTTGGGACCCATCAGATAAGAGCGGAATTTGTCAAAAGCGAACACAACTGCAAGCAACTCCTTTTCAGTGGTTGTGTAGTTGAGTTGAGCTTCATTCAAAGTTCTGCTGGAGTAGTAAATGGTGTGGAAAATCTTTGTTTTGCGTTGTCCCAAAACTGAACCTACAGCAAAATCACTAGCATCACACATTACCTCAAATGGAAGGGTCCAATATGGTGCTACTATGATGGGGGCAAAGACCAACTTCTGTTTTAAGATCTCAAAAGCTTCCTGGCATTCTTTGGTGAAGTTGAAAGACACATCCTTTTCCAGAAGATTGCAAAAAGGTTTTGCAATTTTGGAAAAGTCTTTGATAAATCTCCTGTAAAAACCTGCATGTCCAAGAAAACTCCGAATTCCTTTGACTGATGTTGGTGGAGGTAGTTTTTCAATTGTTTCTATCTTTGCTTTGTCTACCTTGATTCCCTTTTGTGAGATCCGGTGTCCAAGAACTATGCCTTCCTGCACCATAAAGTGGCATTTCTCCTAGTTGAGTATCAGGTTTGTATCTTCACACCTTTGTAACACTTGTTCCAGATTTTGCAAACAATGGTCAAAAGAGTCTCCAAACACAGAAAAGTCATCCATGAAAACCTCCATACTCTGCTCCAGCATGTCTGAGAAGATGGCCATCATGCAACGCTGAAATGTGGCAGGGGCATTACATAATCCAAATGACATCCCGCGGAAAGCAAAAGTACCATAGGGACATGTAAATGTGGTTTTCTCCTGATCTTCTGGGGTGATGACAATCTGATTGTATCCTGAATATCCATCCAGAAAGCAATAGAACTCATGTCCCGCCAATCTGTCCAGCAGCTGATCAATGAATGGCAGCGGAAAATGATCCTTCCTCGTGGCTTTGTTAAGCTTTCTGTAGTCCATGCATACTCTCCATCCAGTCACCGTTCTTGTTGGGATTAGCTCATTCTTTTCTTTGGTACACACTGCATAAGACTCACCCAACTGCTGTCTGAGATGGGGTAAATGATGCTAGCATCCAACCATTTGATGATTTCTTTCTTCACGACTTCCTTCATGATTGGATTGAGTCTCCGTTGATGTTCCACTGTGGGTTTGTACTCATCGTTTATCGGGATCTTGTGCATGCAGAATGATGGACTAATGCCTCGAATGTATGCTATAGTCCAGCCAATGGCTTCCTTGTGCTCTCGTAACACTCTCAACAACTTTTCTTCATGTTCCAATGTTAGCGAAGATGAAATAATAACAGGTAATTCAGATGAGTTTCCAAGAAATGCATACCTGAGATTACTCGGAAGTAACTTCAGCTCCAACTGTGGTGGTTCTTCAATTGAGGGCTTGATCCGGTCTTTCTTCGGTAGTTCCAAACTTTCAATTGGTTGTGTTACTTTGAAATGAAACGGCTTGTCAAGATAGTTGATACATTCTAGAATTTAAGCATCTAACTCAGTGTCAGTCATGTTGGTGATGCAAGCTTCAAGTTTGTCCGTGGGAACTGTATCAGTATCATGAATGATACTATCAACAACATCAATTATGAAACATTCTTCTTCCTTTTCATCGCTCGGGAATTTCATGGCTTTGAAAACATTAAAGGTAACTTATTGGTCCTGAACTTTCATGGTCAATTCTCATTTTTGTACATCAATCACAGTTCGACCTGTTGCTAAGAATGGTCTCCCAATGATGATTGGCACATCTTTGTCTTCGTCCATGTCTAGGATAATGAAGTCTGCTGGGAGAATGAGTTTATCAACTTTGACCAGCACATCTTCAACGACTCCTCTTGGAAATGCGAGCGTTCGATCAGCAAGTTGCAGTGAGACTGAGGTAGGCATTGCTTCTCCAATTTGCAGTTTCCTGTAAATAGAAAAAAAACATTAAATTAACACTTGCACCTAAATCACATAAAGCCTTACCGAAGTTATGTTCTCCTATGATGCAAGGAATGGTGAAACTGCCAGGATCCTTCAACTTTGGGGGAAGTTTTCTCTGAATGATGGCGCTGCATTCTTCTGATAATGCTACTGTCTCATAATCTCCCAATCTCCATTTTCGTGAATGAATGTCTTTCATTAATTTAGTATAGCTGGGCATTTGTTCCAAAGCTTCTGCAAATGGGATGTTGATGTGCAGCTTTTTGAAAACCTCCAAGAATCGAGCAAACTGCTTGTCCAGTTTATTTTTCTGAAGACGCTGAGGAAAAGGTGGAGGTGGATTGATCTATTCTTTTTCCTTTTCTTCTTTTTCCTTTGCTTCTTTTGGAACATCTTCAATGGTTACCTTGATTCCAATATCTTTGTTGATTTCAGTACCACTTTTTAAGGTGATGGCTTGACATTGCTCCTTCCCTCGGTTCCTTGGATTTGGTTCTGTATTGCTGGGAAGATTTCCTGGTGGTCTGTAACTCTGAGCATTGGCCAGTTGTCCAATTTGATTCTCCAGTGCTTTGATGGAAGCAGATTGGCTTTGAAACATAGTATCATATGCTGCTTGTTGCTTTTTGAACATCTCTGCAAGCCAATCTTTCATTTCTAGGTCTTTTTCAAACTCCTGGCTTTTGTTCTGTTGCTGGAATCCAGGTGGTGGATAGTTCTGTTGCCCTGAATTGTTACTCCATGAAAAATTGGGATGATTCCTCCATCTTAGGTTGTAGGTGTTGGAATATGGATTGTTCCTCTGTCTGTTGAAATTGTTGACAAAATTCACCGTCTCTTCAAGTTGGTTCGACTCTGGTGCTCCTCCATAAGGTAAACTTGTGGATCCAGTGGTAAGAGTCTCCATGAATTTGCATATTTGATCTAGTTTGGCACTGACTGCTGAATTGGCTCCACTTTCATAAATTCCTGCAATTCGTTGGATCATGCTCCTTTCTGTTGGCCACAAGGAATTGTTGTTGGCTATTTCTTCGATTAGGTCCCAGGCTTGATCTTCTCATTTTTCCATTAAAGCTCCTCCAGCAGCAACATCGATTGTGGTTCTCATTATTCCAGAAAGTCCATTATAGAATGTTTGGACTTGAAGCCATTTTGGAATCTCATGGTGAGGACATTTCCGGAGCAAATCTTTGTACCTTTCCCAAGCTTCTCGGTTGTAATTGAAAGTGCCGCAAACTTCCAGGAAGTTGCTGATGTGGGCATTAGGATCTTCAGTTGCATTCCCCCCAAACTGAACTGACTGCTGAATCATCTGAATGCAAGTTTTGATGTCACCTGCATTTGCTGGTAAGGGAGGAAGTACAATACATGAAATGAGTCTATCAACCACCGGAATGGTTCTGTCTCGAATGGGAATTGGTGGTGCAACCTCCAAAGGTTCAGGTTCCATGTTAAAAATTGCTTCTTGGCCTTCTCGTCGTTCCCTTCTCAACTGTCTGATGGTTCTTTCAATCTCTGGGTCAAGCGGTCGAAGTTCAAAGCTTCTAGTTCGTCTCATTAAGAATCTGATAACCTGAAACACAATAAAATGAAAACAAAAAGTAAAAAGAAAATTAGATACAAGTAACGTATCTAACCTCAAAACTAATAATGAAAGATAAATAAGTCCCCGGCAACGGCGCCAAAAACTTGACCGGTGCTTACACACGCGTATAACGCAAGCGCACATATCGTTCAAGTAGTATAAAAAGTATCGATCCCACGAGGACTTAATACCTAATCTATTAATTTTATAAGGTCAAGTTATTACTAGTATCTAACAGATTGTTTGATTGATTTGAAATGACGATGATTTTAAATTTAAAACAAGTAAATAAAATTGCGTGAAAGTAGATTAATGAAAATTCAATTTATAAAACTATCTAGGGTTGTGAATTCTTCCAATATTATTTAAAGATGAAGTGGTTATATTATAGTTGGGTAAGATATTGATTTATTAATCTGGAACATTAAATTATGTAAAAGCCTCTTCCGATGGTCAATTACAAATACCTAGTATAATCCAATTGAACCATATGTCTATGTCAACCAAATTACCTAGGTTCATTAAGATTAAGTTCCAATTTGGCTACCCCCGCCTGACAGGTATATTCCTATCCTGTAAGGAAATCTATTAAAGGGTTATCTATCCTCAAGGAAGATCGTGGGCTATTGAGTCTAAGGTCTTTAAACTTAAAATCTCTATGTCTAGTTCATTTTAAGTTTACCTAGTCAATTTTATTAATGGCCAGTTAATAAAAAGCATTAAGATTAAGACTCAATAAATAAATCTTTTAATTACCCAAACTATATTCTAACCCCTTATAAACCGGTGATATTAGATTTCATCACAACCCTAGATAACTAACTTAGTTACAACACATAGCTAGGGCTGGTAAAAACTTTAAAGACATAAAGTGCTAAAAAGTAATTGTGGAATAATAAATTGCAATAAAATAAAATAAAATGCTAAGGTAAAAGGAATTAACTTCTACTATTTACTATTTAGATATCTCCCTTAATATAATATATATACTTGTGATAATTTTACCAACCAGCCATATAGGCGGTAACCTGATTAAGTCAAATTAAGTCCAACCAGCCATTAAGGCGGTAATATTTGTCAATAAACCAGCCATAAAGGCGGAACCAAAATAAACCAGCCAAAAAGGCGGTAAGAAAATTTAATAACCAACCGACCAATCTGGCGGTATCCTCATTAAGTCCGGTTTTAAATAGTTTATATATTATATCTAAGGGAGATTAATCTAAATAGCAATAGTAAAAGAATTACCTTTTTACCCTAGCATGGAGAAGTTACCTCCTCATGGTTGAATAGTAAAACTATAAAATTTTAAGAAGGTAAATTACTATTACTATTATAGAAGAAAATTACTACTACAAAACGTAATTCAAACTGAAATTTAAAGAAACTAAGAAGAGAACTCCCTATTTACATCAGAGAATTCGGAGAAAATGGTACATCTAAAACTGAAAATTCGAGGTGAATTTATAGGCTCAGGTAAGGGGTGCGCGTCGGGCCGCGCAAGGCTTGCGCTCGTCGCGACGCGCACGTGGCAATTTTTGATTTGTCGGTTCGGCTTCTTATCTGACACGTGGTAGGGCGGCTGAAGTGATAAGGTGATACGTGGCAAGGTGGCTGGCTGATGTCGGCACCGTTGAATTGATGACACGTGGCACAGCGCACGTTAGCAGATCGCTTGTGAGGATGACACGTGGCACGACGCACGTTAACAAAGTCAAACTTCTCAAACTCTGACTTGTGGACCCGTCGCATGTTAGCAAGCCTCGACGCACGTTAGAGGTCGGGACGCCAAGGGTTTTGGTGTCGCGACGCGCCAAAATTACCAAAATACCCTTTTTGGCAATTTTCACAGTTTTGCTCCAAATCACCTCCAGAATGTCCTGAAACTTTATTTATCTACAAAATAACACAAAACACATCAAAATATTCATAAAACTCAAGAAACTATACAAAATATTAAGTTAAATGAGTGGGAAATAGTGATACATTTACCACTCATCAACATACCCTTTTTTGAGTTGATTTGGTTGTAAGTGTTCCTAGAACATGCCAAGATTGTCTAAGAGTGATTTCTTTGTGAATAAACAAAATAAAGTTGCGGAAAAACTTACTTTGATTGGATGAGTTTCAAGATTTTTCTTGGATTTGTTGGATGTAATGGAAGCTCCAACCTTTGTGTTTGCATTCCAAACTCATGGATTGGTTTCCCTATCACCTCATTTAACTCTTGATGTGCTAGCAAAGTTTGATTTTGAAACAAAATCAATGGAGAAGGGAATAACATACTCACGACAAAGTGAGAGGAAAAGAGAGATGAAGTTGTTTGATATTTTTAATTTCCAAAATCTATTATCAAAAGTCAACAAGCAAAATGTGTATATCATTTTCCAAAAAGAAATTACAAAGTGTGTTGGACAAGTTAGCTTTAAAGCTCTCAACCACTTCCATCACCAAAAATGTGACTAGTGATTTATGTTAGTGGGCCCCACTTTAATTCAAAAATCAAATGGATTGCTCAACACACTTTGGGCTCAGATTCGCTTAATCCGATTAAACGAATTTTTAATTGCAACGTAATTAAATCTAATTTAATTAAATAATAATGCCTAGCAAAATTATTACGGAAGTCGCTTACGAATTAATCTCAAATTAATTCGTTCACTTGAATTAAAGTCTAATTTAATTCCGCATTGAAATCTATTTTCAATTAATATATCTAATATATTATTTTAGCCTAATTAAATAAATTAAATAGAAAAATCCAATTTAACTATTAAATTTATTTTGCCGATTAATTCCAAATTAATCGCGTTCCCTCTTCTTGACGCAATTAATCCCAGATTAATTCTCTCTTTAGTAATTAATCCCTGATTAATTTATTACAGTAATTAATCCCGATTAATTTTCTCTCTCATAATTAATCCCAAATTAATTCTTGTTCGAGTCAAATGTCATCGGTGAATCTTCGGGAAGCAACCCAAGAGATCCCTGGATATGTTGGCAGTAAATACGGTTATCGGACTATCCGAATACGTGCGTACCTTGTACCACGTTCTTACCGATTTACAAGACATGGTTGGCTTCTAGCAAATCACCGTGCCTACCCAATTCTCCAGAAATATATTCAACATGGAATATACATAATCTTTATCAGGCGTAGTATACTAAGTATTGCATATTACGATCCAGTATCGGATGTCACATGCTAGGCCTAGGGCTGGAATTGTGTCTGCCCCGTACGAAGCATATATCGGATCTCTGACAACTAGTCTCTATAATCGGATAATCATGACCTAGTCATATTATCCCGATTACTGCAGTACTTAAGAGTACTAGTTTCGTATCCCTACGTGATCATCATCTCCATATGACTGAAGTGATACTTCCATCTTGACATCACACCCAATATACTACGATTCTCAGTATACTCAGAAGAGGTGTACACAGAACCTGTTAAAGCCCCGGACGACCAAAACCAAAGTATACCGATTGTCGCAAGTATTAGCGATGCAAGTCTCAGGTTCAGACCAAATACACATACCCTGATTCGGATTCGCATAGACACATAGTCATACTACCAATGAGGTTCTGAGGGGTCTATCCAGAGCGAAGCTGTTCCCGTACCATCGGTAAACAGAACCTCCTATTACACTTGCATGACTATCCAATACCCAAATATATGAGAACTATGCTAGTACGCTTCCATAACACGCACAAGTGTAATACTAGCCTATTCCGCATTATCGATGTCCAGTCTCGATAATACTACGACTAGGGATATTTAATGATTAAACCTTACGTGGATTAATATTGTCTCATATCTTATTAATCCGGTACTAATCATATGGACTTTTATCATTTATATATCCAAGTAATCTAATTACAAAATGATAAAAAGTGCAATTTCTTTGTCACATAGTTAATTTGTACAACAACACCATGTTCTGTACAAATATTGATGCTATGGGTCATAATTGTCCAAAAATTTCCCACTTGGCCTATAGCCAATCACTTAAGTGTCTAACACCTGAACTATCTACGAGTTGCTCAAACTTCTGCTGAGAAACAACTTTCATCTGCGGATTTGCATGATTATCATCCGATGCGATTTATTCGGTCATCACATCGCCACGATATATGATCTAACGAATCAGATGAAATCATTGAAGTATATGCTTGGATCGTTGATTAGACCGTGATTCCTTAGCCTGTTCTGTAGCCCAGCTTAGCTGCTAACAGAACTACACCTAATCCAATTAGGATTATATAGATCCAAAATGCTTCTTTTGATGCCTCAGCTGCAGCAATGTTTCACTTTTGTTATTTATTCGGCAACAGTATCTTGCTTGGAAGATTTCTAGCTCACTGTTCCGTTATTCAAACTAAATATGTACCCTTATTGCGACTTAAAGTCGTCTTTGTCGGTTTGGAAACTTGCAGCGGTGAACCTAGTCACCTCAAGTTCTCTTTTCCCCATATTATCAGAAAGCATCCTTAGTTCGTCCAAGATACTCAAGGATGTTCTTTACATTAATCCAGTGACCATCACCTGGATTGGCCTTATAGCGTCTACATATGCTCAAAGCATATGAGACATCAGGTCACATACATTTCAAAAACATACGAGCTCTGGGAGGGTTGTCAGCAGCTTTCTAGATCTATCCCAGTAGATCTTTATTCCTAGAATAAAGCCTGCTTCTCCCAGGTATTCCATGGAGAATTTTAATGAAAGTCAAGCTTTCACCGATTATATTATGGGAATGTTTTTGCTAAAAAGCAATACATCATCAACTTATAGGACATTCATTGTCAGTGCGCTCCCACTAACCTTCTTATATACACAAGAATCATATTCGTTTTGAATGAAATCATATACCATTATGATCTCATCAAAATGTTGGTTCCAAGAACGCAATGCTTGCTTCAATCCATAAATGGATTGAATTAACTTGCAAACCTTGTTTTCATGTTTTGGTACGATAAAACCGTCAGGATGTTTATAAACATCCTCCAAAACGTTTCCGTTAAGGAAAGCGGTTTTGACGTCCAGCTGCCATATTTCATAAATGAAACATGCAGCATTAGCAAGCATTATTCGAATGGATTTAATCATGGCAATAGGTGAAATAATTTCATCGTAGTCGACATTATGTCGTTGATGATACCCTTTCTGTACAAGCCTAGCTGTGTACATTTGTATGTTTCCATCCATGTATGTCTTCCTTGAAGACTCATTTAGTACCAATAAGCACAATGCCTTCTGGTACATCAACCAGTGTCCAAACTTAGTTAGTATACATGGAATCCATTTCAGACTTCATGGCACTTTGCCATAAAAGGAGTCGATACCTTGTATCAGTTCCTCATACGTAGCCGGTTTGTCTTCCTCAATAAGATTGATATCTACATGAGGTGAGATCAGAAACCCATACCTCTCAGGTTGTTTTCTGACTCTCTCCAACCTACGCGGTTCTTGTGTATTCAAAGATTATTGGTACAGTTTCATCCGTGATGAATTGTTTGTGTTCCGTAAAGGAGTCGGTGCCAGGAACAGCATTACTCTGATTTTCATCGAGTTTTACTTTCCTCCCACTTACCACTTCATATAGGAATTCCTCTTAGGAAAACCGCATGGAGATCAACAATTGAATTGTTCTCTTGTGAGTTGTATAAGTACTATACTTTGGTTTCCTTAGGATAACCAATTACAAATAGGCACTTATCCAGTTTGGTTTCTAGTTTGGCACCATCCAAACATATGCCCAGCATTCCCAAATCTTCAGGAATGAGAAACCTGATTTCTTTCCTGTTCATATCTAATATGAAGTCTGTCTAACATATTTTCATGGAACCTTATTCAAAATAAGTATTGCACTGTTTAATGCGTATCCCTAGAAGGAAATTGGTAGCTCAGAGCGACTCATCATTAACCTTACTATGTCCAACAAAGTTCAGTTTCTCCGTACGGACATACCACTCGATTGAGGTGTTCCGGGAGGAGTCCACTGTGAAAGAATACTATACTCTTTCAGATAATCAAGAAACTTATTGCTTAAGTACTTTCCACTACGGTCCAACCATAATGTTTTAATACTTTTACTAGTCTGTTTTTCTACTTCATGTCGAAACTCTTTGAATTTATCAAAAGTTTCCGAATTGTGTTTCATAAGAAACACGTAACCATAACAAGATGCAAAATTTGTAAAGGTTGCGAAGTAATTATAACCACCTCTAGCCTAGCTAGACATGGGCCCACATACGTCACCATGACGAGGGCTAACAGCTCGGTGGCTCGTATATCCTTTACCGCTAAAAGGCGTTTTAGAAACTTTGCCTAATAAACAAGATTTGCAGACGTCATATGAATTAAGATGAAATCTATCCAAGTTTCCACTCTTCGAAAGTATGGATATACGAGTCTCGTTAATCTGTCACAGACAACAATGCCACTTTTAAGTCTCAACAGATTTATTCAGTTTGAGTTTTTGTTTGTCATATTATATGTTTGAGATTCATTTATATTCTAAACATAAATATTGTTATTCACATCTAATGTGCTTATCGCAATATCATCTTTATAAGCAAAACACTTAGTGTTCTAGAATATAAAGGCATACCCGCAGCGAGTTGAACTAGATATAGAGATAATGTTTCTAGTCAAACTAGGTACATTATAACAGTCTCCTAATTCAAGTACATGCCCCAAGGGTAGTTCTAAAATTTAGGTTTCTACGGTTAAAATAGCGACTCTCGTCCCATTTCCGACTCGCAGGTCGATCTGATCTGAAGCCAGTCTCCTGCTAATCAGCAGATTCCACACATCAGTACATATTTATGTATTTTCCACATCCAGTATCAAAATCAAATTTTAAATCTAGTAGTGGACATGTTTATAACAAACATATCTGAAGTCGAAGCCTTGCTCGTCTTCACTTCCTTCATGTCTGCCTTATCCATACGGCAGTCACGCTTCCAGTGACCCCGTTTACCACAGTTTAGGCAGACATCTTGGGATATGTCATTTCTCTTCCCAGAAGACTGTGACGATTTTGCCTTTGCCTCTTTTGAAAGCTCTAGCTCTGCCTCCTGGAGCATAGCCATCAACTCTCCAAGAGTTTTCTCTTGGTTCAAAATGAACCTGCCCCAGCATTCGGGTAGAGACAATAAGATCAGATCTTTGGAAGTCTCGGCCACGTTGTTAATGCCAAGCTAACCTAGTTGTTCAATGTCAGCAATCATCTGTGACACCTAGTGCTCGACAGATGTACCTTCTGACATACGCGAGCGAAAGAGCTTCTTTTTCAATTCGTACTTCTAAGATCTAATGTTAGATCTATGAAGATCCTTTAATTTCAACATCATGGTATAAGGATCTAATCCTTAGTTTTGACGAAAAAATTAAAGTGTCATTGCAGCAAGCATAAAGAATTTAGCACTAAAGTTATCATCACCATGAGTCTTCCAAAGCTCATGCTCTACTATTTGCTCAACTCCGGGCTCAGGCCCGAGAGGTTTCTCTATCAAATAGAATAACTTCTCAGCTCCCAGGACTATCCTGAGGTTCTATTCCCAATATGAAAATTGGAGCCGTTTAAAGACATTTTCACCCAGGATTATGTTTTAAACGGTAATCTTTCAGTTATCTTGATTCCAATAGTCCAACTGTCCAATCAACGATTTCGGGTACAATCGAATATAATGATTACTATAGTCTAACTATATAATCAATTACAATTGATCGGTTACATTTAAATGTATTGATTACTATAATCCAATTATATAACAAACTACAAATGAAGTAGTTTGAATACAGTCCAACTGTTAAATTAAAACAACAATTGAATATTAGTCCAACTAATATATTTATAAATAATTAATGATGAAATAGAAATGAGCGCGTATTGGCAAATATCTAAACGAAATTGTAAATTTAATACTTGCCTCCCACTATTTTTCGGCGAGCCTCTAACCCTCTGTGGAGTACTCGGGAAACCTAGTTTCCTAGTGGGCTAGGATCCCGTTAAATAACACAACCTTGACTTTGGCCAACAAGTTGTATGAAACTTAACTAGGTAGATCTCTAAGATTAATTGGATCCCATCCAATTCCTAGATCCAGTAGGTGGACCTCCAAGTCCGAAACATATATCCAATATATGCCAATATATCCAATATATTCCCTAACCTTTTTCCTCTAAATCAACTAAACCTTGGCTTTGGCTCAACAAGCTTAATGAAACCAGTTAAGCGTGACCCATTGACAGTGGGAAAGCTTCATAATCGAGGTCGATGAACAAGAAGTGACATTGACTTTGGCCAACAAATCACAACTTTCCCAAGACGTACGATATGGAACAAAGCTTTCGTGATTCAAACACATCCACGATGGACAAAGGTCTTGAATTTGGCCAACAAACCAATGCCAATCTTGGATCTTAAGAGAGAATCACTCAATGGAAGGAAAAACGCTTAATATAAAATGAGGGTTTTTGTCGCGATTTGGCAACCAATTTATTATCTTTAATTAGGTCTCATCATACACCCTTAAGCATGCATTCTAAAAGCATAATAAGGCACGAATAAAATAATAATGATATTGAGATGGATATACAACAAATTATTCCTAGAACAAATCTCTCAATTTCCTCTCTCCCGCTAGCATTTTTCATACTTCTACCCAATTATATAATACTTCTAAAGAAACCTCATTTACATTGAGGGGAATTGGTGAGAAGAGAAATACAATTAGAAAAAAGATAATAGGCTGGACACGCAGGTCCAATTTAATAAATTCTAAATTTATTACAACAATCTCCAAAATTGCTCTCACCCTTCTAATATCCATCTGATATACATTATTCATACAATACATCCAAGTATTCACACAAATCACGTTATCAATCAATCTAATCCAATTAATTAATCTTTGATTAATGACCATCCAATGTTCAAACAACGATTTGATTTGCGCGAGTCCAACTCGTTTAAGAATAAATACTCAAAGTACGTATTCTTGAATTATATCGAACTACAATTTTAAATCCAATTTAAATTATATTCAGTACTAATTCATATTTAATTCCAAATTAAATAATTACACTTATTTATGTGCCTTAAAAACTTGGATTCCAAATCCAATCTTAATGGGTCTCAAAGGCCCAATTAGTATCCAATACTTTTCAATTAAAGTCCATTGGGCTTTCAATTAATTCTTTAGGCGTGGGCTTTGGCCATTATGGATCAAACCCAAGATGCCAAGGCCCATTTAGGAATCACCCTAATGCCATAAAATCAATTTTGGCCCATTAGGCCAATTAAATTATTAAAGTCCCAATTGTCATATTTTGGACTTTATGGAAATGGTTTAGGCCCAAATATAATACAAGACTAAAATTTGGCCCAACCAAGCCCATTAGCCCAATTACAACAAATTAAATTAATATATCATTCCAAATTACACATTAATTCAATTGAAGTGTAATTAACATAATTAATTAATTAATCTAGTATTTCCAAAACACTAATTAATCTAATTAATCATGCTTAACATTTTAATTTATGTCCAACACAAATTAAAGCAAAATCCATCTTCCAACAACATGCAAATACTCACGGCAATAGCAACAAAAATCATTCAATTTGATTTCAATCCAATTAAATCAACATTCAATATTTCTATCATGCTATTTAACACATCCAATTGTCAAATTTCCAAATTTCCACCATGAGTCCAATTAGGGTCATATTCGGTAAAGCCATAGATTTTAGGGAAAATTAATCTAATCAATTTTTCACAAAATAAATGATGCACAAATCCAATTAAACATCATATAAACTCAACCAAACAATCAATTTAGGAAAAATCAAGCTCTAAGCATAAAATCCCCAAATTAAAGTCTTGAACCCTAGATTTTCAAATCAAACTTAGGAGGCTCTGATACCATTGTAAGTGTTCCTAGAACATGCCAAGATCGTCTAAGAGTGATTTGTGTGTGAATAAACAAAAGAAAGTTGCGGAAAAACTTACTTTGATTGGATGAGTTTCAAGACTTTTCTTGGATTTGTTGGATGTAATGAAAGCTCAAAGCTTTGTGTTTGCATTCCAAACTCATGGATTGGTTTCCCTATCACCTCATTTAACTCTTGATGTGTTAGCAAAGTTTTATTTTGAAACAAAATCAATGGAGAAGGGAAGAGCATACTCACGGCAAAGTAAGAGGAAGAGAGAGATGAAGTTGTTTGATATTTTTGATTTCCAAAATCTATTATCAAAAGTCAACAAGCAAAATGTGTATATCCTTTTCCAAAAAGAAATTACAAAGTGTGTTGGACAAGTTAGCTTTAAAGCTCCCAACCACTTCTATTACCAAAAAGGTGACTAGTGATGTAAGTTGGTGGGCCCCACTTTAATTCAAAAATCAAGTGGATTGCTCAACACACTTCGGGCTCGGATTCGTTTAATCTGATTAAACGAATTTTCCGTCGCAACGTAATTAAATCTAATTTAATTAAATAATAATGCCTAGCAAAATTATTACGGAAGTCGCTTACGAATTAATCCCAAATTAATTCGTTTCCTTGAATTAAAGTCTAATTTAATTCCGCATTGAAATCTAATTTCAATTAATATATATAATATATTATTTTAGCCCATTAAATAAATTAAATAGAAAAATCCAATTTAAATATTAAATTTATTTTTCCGATTAATTCCAAATTAATCGCGTTCTTTATTCTCGTCGAATTAATCCCAGAATAATTCTTGACGCAATTAATCCCAGATTAATTCTCTCTTTAGTAATTAATCCCAGATTTATTTATTGCCGTAATTAATCCCAGATTAATTTTCTCTCATAATTAATCCCAGATTAATTATTGTTCGAGTCAAATATCATCGGTGAATCTTCGGTAAGCGACCCAAGAGATCCCTGGATATGTTGACAGTAAATACGGTTGTCCAACTATCCAAATACGTGCGTACCTAATACCACGTTCTTACCGATTTACAAGACATGGTTGGCTTCTAGCAAAGCACCGTGCCTACCCAATTCTCCAGAAATATATTCAACATGGAATATACATAATCTTTATCAGGCGTAGTATACTAAGTATTGCGTATTACGATCCAGTATCGGATATCACATGCTAAGCCTAAGGCTGGAATTGTGTCTGCCCCGTACGAAACATATATCGGATCTCTGGCAACTAGTCTCTATAATCGGATAATCATGACCTAGTCATATTATCCCGATGACTGCAGTACTTAAGAGTACTAGTTATGTATCCCTACGTGATCATCATCTCCACATGACTGAAGTGATACTTCCATCTTGACATCACACCCAATACACTACGATTCTCAGTATACTCAGAAGAGGCGTACACAGAACCTGTTAAAGCCCTGGACGACCAAAACCAAAGTATACTGATTGTCACAAGTATTAGCGATGCAAGTCTCAGGTTAAGACCAAATACACCTACCCTGATTCGGATTCGCATAGACACATAGTCATACTACCAATGGGATTCCGAGTGGTCTATCCAGAGCGAAGCTGTTCCCGTACCATCTGTAAATAAAACCTTTTATTACACTTGCATGAGTATCCAATACCCAAATATATGAGAACTATGCTATTACACTTTCATAACACGCACAAGTGTAATACTAGCCTATTCTGCATTATCGATGTCCAGTCTCGATAATACTACGACTAGGGATGTTTAATGATTAAACCTTACGTGGATTAATATTGTCTCATATCTTATTAATCTGGTACTAATCATATGGACTTTTATCATTTATATATCCAAGTAATCTAATTATAAAATGGTAAAAGTGCAATTTCCTTTGTCACATAGTTAATTTGTACAACAACACCATGTTCTGTACAAATAGTGATGATGTGGGTCATAATTTTCCAACATTGGTGTACACACACTTATCACACTCATTGGTTTTAAACCCATTTGACAACATCTCTTTGTCAATTTTCTCATGTCATTGTTTAGATGCTTGTTTTAATCCGTACAAGGATTTTACAAGTTTGCACACCTTCTGATCTTATCCAGGAACATTAAACCCTTCTGGTTGTTCCATGTAAATCTCTTCATCCAAATCACCATTCAAGAATGCCGTCTTTACATCCATTTGATGTATTTCAAGACCAAATATAGCTGCTATGGTTATGAGCATTCTTATCGATGTGATACGAATCACTGGTGAATAGGTGTCAAAGTAATCAAGGCATTTTTTTTGTCTATAACCTTTTATGACAAGCCTTGCCTTGTACTTATCTATTGATCCATCCGGTTTCATCTTCCGTTTGAATATCCATTTGTAGCCCAGAGGCTTACAACCAGGAGGAAGATCAACCAACTCCCAAGTATGGTTTTGTAGGATTGAATCAATCTCACTATTGATAGCCTCCTTCCACAAAGGTTCCATCGGGACCAAAAGACTTAGACGTTCTAGCTCGCTTGCTACGTCTAGGTTCATTTGCCTTAACATTTCCATGTTGATCTAACTCTTGGTCAACATGATCACTGTCCATGACAGTATCAATAGATCTTTTGAGAGACTTTCTTCTTTATCTTTCCTTACAATGAAATGTCTCTTAAAAAAATGTTGCATTTCTTGACTCAATCATCACATTTGGATTGATGTCAGGAATCTCATATTTGTGTACCAAGAATCGATACGCACTACTGTTGCGAGCATATCTGAATATACAATCAACAGTTTTGGGTCTTATTCTAACCTTCTTAGGTTTAAGAACCATTACTTTGGCAATTGGCAAGACACCCACACATTTTTAGATATTTGTAGGAAGGTACATAAACTTTCCGTAACTCATATGGTGTCTTGTCCAATCTCCTGTGAGGAAGCTTGTTCAGAACGTAGTTTACGGAAAGCAGGGCTTCTCCCCACAAGTTCTGGGGTAAACCAGAACTTGTCAACATGACATTCATCATTTCCTTCAACATTTGGTTTTTGCGCTCAGTATCCCGTTTTATTGAGGAGAATAAGGAGCAGTGGTTTCATGAATAATTCCGCGCATGGAACAATATTCACCGAATTGTGACACATATTCACCACCTCCATCACTCCTGATTCTCTTGATTTTCTTGCCAAGTTGATTCTCGACTTCATTCTCATAGTGTATAAAGCTCTCAATCGCTTCATCTTTGCTCTTCAACAAATACACATAAATGAATCTTGTGCTATCATCGATAAAAGTGACAAAGTACTTTTTACCGCCTATTGTTTACACAATATTCATATCACACACATCAGTGTGTATAAGTTCCAAGAGTTCAGAACTTCATTCTATGGAATGAAATGATGTTCTATGCATTTTTGCTTCAACACATGCCTCACTCTTATGTTGGCTATCAATTGCAAATTTAGGTATAAGGTCCATGTTAATTAACTTACGCATCGTATCATAATTAACATGTCCTAACCTCCATGCCATACTTTTTGTGACTTAATAATATAAGCAGAAGTCGTAGCTTTATTATTAGCACTGTGTCGATTGACAGTCATTACAAAGAATTTGAAAAGGCCCTTAGTGAGGTATCATTTTCCTACATAGACATCATTTTTGGTCAATACAAACTTGTCAGAAACAAATACAAGCCCGAGACCAAGTTCTTCCGAATATCTGGAACATGCAAATATTCTTCAATGTAAGCTCCGTTCCGGATGTCATCTTCAGAACCATTGTGCCTTGTCCAACCACTCTAGAGGTAGACTAATTTCCCATAGTCAGATGATCACCACTATCAACCTTCTGATACGAGGAAAACATCTTGCTATCAGCACAGATATGACGAGTAGCCCCATTGTCTACTCACCATTCTCTCAGATTCCCAACCAAGTTGGCTTCAGATATCACTGTTGAGATTCATTTTTGAAATCTCATCAATTAACTGCTCATCTTCAGCGACATCGGCCTCATTTTTCTTGCCTTTGTCCTAAGACTTCTTATTTCTGCAGTCTTTTACCATGTGACCGTTTTTCCCACAGTTGTAGCACTTCCCCTTAAACTTCTTATTTGATTGGGAAGAATCAGCTCAATTGTTCTTTCTCTTCTTGCTACCCTTTACATCTTCGATGATGTTGACCTTAGACTCCAAAGTCTTGTAGCTGGCCTTTTCGGACTTTCTGTTGTCCTCTTCGATCCTCAATCAAACTCCAAGGTTTTTCAAGGCTCATCTGCTTCTTTTTGTGTTTCAGATAGCTCCTGAAGTCCTTCCATGATGGAGGTAACTTTTCAATTATAGAGGCAACTTGAAACGTCTCACAGAGTTTTATTCCTTCATCCAGTATTTCATGAATGATCAACTGCAGTTCACCCAACTGAGACATTAGAGTTCTTGAATCTACCATTTTGTAGTCCAGGAACCTACCCACGATAAATTTCTTTTGTCCAGCATCCTCGGTTTTATATTTATTGTCGAGAGATTCCTAGAGAATCTTCACAGAAACCATGCCTTGGTACACATTGTACAGGGTATTGTCAAGTCCACCCAAAAGGTAGTTCTTGCACAAGAAGTCGCTAGACGACCATGTCCCTTCCTGCAGTTGCTTGGCTATTTCCGATTCACCCTCCACAGGATCCAGAGAATCTTTGAGGTACTTAGCCAACTGCAGCGTTGTTAGGTAGAACAACATTTTACTCTACCACTGTTTAAAGTTTGCCCCACCAAACGTTTCCGATTTTCCTCCATGAGAGACCAGTACTTTGATGTTTTCACTTGGAAAAATCAACAGGGGTCAATAAGTCTACAAAAGACATATTGTACAACGATCAACAAATGATCTTGTTCAAATGATATACCAAGTATCCACTCGTTGTTCTATTGGACAATAGTACCAATAAACACAAGTCCTTGAATTTCCGACTAAAGTTTCTTATGATAAGTAAATAAAGGAATATTCCCAGAGGACGAGGGGGGTCCGGAGTAACCATTTAAATCCCTGACAACTTAGGCTCTTATCGCCTTTTTGACATAATATTCTTTAAATACTTCCTCAATAGAATATCTTAGCAATTCAATACTCAGTATTACACTTTTAAAATTCACAATACAATTTCGATATGTGTAGATATATGTGTATGTGTCAATCAAGATTGGATGGAATTACTTGTGTATGATTACACTTTATATTCTCACCCAAGTAGGCAACATACAATTAATTTCCAACTTTATCACTATGTGTATGGTTGTGATAATTAAACAACCAAATAATAACTTAAATCTATACTATCAGGATTATTGTGATTCAGTATATGATTTACTAAGTTAATATTATTAATACTTGAATTAATCTAAGTCTTTGCAGTTTATAATAATTCCAGGACAAGTTCGTTAGTGTCACGTTCGTATCTACGTTCGAACAAGACTGTCTAGTATGTGTACGCTCGTGTTACATTCGAGAACGTGTTTGAATGAAGTGTTCCAGAGAGTTCACGTTCATATAGCGTTCGAGAATGTGTTCGAACGGAATAATTCCAGAGAGTTTGCATTCGAGTTACGTTTAGGACGCGTTTGAATGTTCTTAGGCAGAAGGCTTGCGTTCCAGTTGCGTTTGAAGAGGCTTTCGAATGTTCTTACAAAATTTCAAATTTTTGCCTTCGTGTTCGTCGGGAGTCGAACGCTCTGCATATTTTTCATGCACATACTATATTTTCCAGAAAATTTTTCTTATATAAGCATGGGAATTACTATCTAACAATACTAGTTGATAAGTTCTTAAGATTGTTGTACGTATAGTGTCATTAAACAGAAATAAACATGCAACAAACAAATCAAAACCAGAAAATTAAAGTAGATCTACTCTTACATGCATGAACCCTAAACTTTGAGAATTAAGAAAAACCTGAAACAGTGATGAAACTTGTGATCCGAGTAGAGATAAATCTCTGTCCTTAAGAACTTATCAGTCCCGTCTCGGTGCTCTACGTATCTTGTGGCTATTGTTCTCCCAGGATAACCCGAATTCCTCTTGTTCAAGGGGCACTCATTAACAAGATCTCGAACTAGGAATTGGAGGAACACTCTCTCTGACTCAAAAATGAAATTATGAGACTCAAGACTTGTTTTCTGTTCTGGATCTCAAGAATGAACTACAACCCTCCTTAAATAGACATGGAATGGTGCTTAAGGGCACCTTTTGGTTTGGGGTGTAACCCTTTCAAGGGTCATACCCCCACCATGCACCACTTGGGTTTTATGAGCACTCTTACAAATTGGAGTGTTGGATAATTATGACCCATAGCAACACTATTTTGTAAAGAACATGGTGTTCTTGTACAAAATTAACTATGTGACAAAGGAAATTGCTCTTTTATCATTTGTAATTGGATTACCTGGATATATAAATGATAAAAGTCCATATGATTAGTAAGATTAATAAGATATGAGATAATATTAATCCATGTAAGGTTTAATCATTAAATATCCCTAGTCATAGTATTATCGAGACTGGACATCGATAATGTGGAATAGGCTAGTATTACACTTGTGCGCGTTATGGAAGCTTAACGACATAGTTCTCATATATTTGGGTATTGGATACTCATGCAAGTGTGATAAGAGGTTCTGTTTACCGATGGTACGGAAACAGCTTTGCTCTGGATAGACCCATCGGAATCCCATTGGTAGTATGACTATGTGTCTATGGGAATCTGAATCAGGGTAGGTGTATATGGTCTTAACCTGAGACTTGCATCGCTAATACTTGCGATAATCAGTATACTTTGGTTTTGGTCATCCGAGGATTTAACATGTTCTGTGTATGCCTCTTCTGGGTATACTGAGAATCGTAGTGTATTGGGTGTGATGTCAAGATGGAAGTGTTACTTCAGTAATATGGAGATGATGATCACGCAATGATACATAACTGGTACTCTATAGTGCTATAGCCATCGGGAAAGTATGACTAGGTCATGACTTTCCAATGATAAAGAGACTAGTTGCTAGTGATTCGATATATGCTTCGTACGGGACAGACACAACTCTAGCCTCAGGCCTAGCATGTGACATCCGATACTAGATCGTAATACGGAATACTATATATACTACGTCTGATATAGATTATATATTCCTTAAAAGAATATTTCTGGAGAATTGGGTAGGCATGATGTTTTGCTACAAGCCAACCATGTCTTGTAAATTGGTAAGAATGTGGTACCGGGTACGCACATGTTCGGATAGTCCGATGACCGCATTTACTGCCAACATATCCAGGGATCTCTTGGGTCGCCTCTCAAAGATTCACCGATGACATTTGACTCGAACATAATTAATCTAGGATTAATTATGAGAGATAGAAAATTAATCTGGGATTAATTATGGCAAGAGTTAATCTGGGATTAATTCGACTAGAAGAGAGAGAACGCGATTAATTTGGAATTAATCGGTAAAGTAAATTTAATAGTTAAATTGGATTTTACTATTTAATTTATTTAATTGGGCTAAAATAAAATATTGGATATATTAATTGAAATTAGATTTCAATGATGAATTAAATTGGATTTTAATTCAAGCGAACAAATTAATTTGGAATTAATTCGTAAGCGACTTTCGTAAATATTTTACTGGGCATTATTATTTATTTAAATTAGATTTAATTATGTCGCAACGGCAAATTCGTTTAGTTCGGAATTAAACGAACCCGGGCCTGAGCGAAGTTGCGTGTTGAGTTAGCTGACTTAAATTCGGAATTTAAAAGTGGTGGGACCCACTTCACTTACATCACTTGTTTTACTAATGATGTAAGTGGTTAGGCTTAAAATTTTGGATTTGATTTGTTGAGTGAAATGTTTGGATTACTTTTACAACACACTAACCAAATCCAACACTCAACCTCACTATATATTATTTAGTCAACTTTGGAAGTGTGCACAATTCACTATTCACAACAACTCTTTCTTCTCCATTTTGCTCATTGTCGTGAGCTTCATTGTCTCTCCCATGGAATTTTGTTGCAAAATTCAAGTAAGCTAGCACTTTAAGGAGTCAAAGGAATGTGATAGGGAGACTCACTCATGAGTTTGGAACAACAAAGAGGGCTTGGAGCTTCCATCATCCATGAAAAGTTTTAAATTTCTACCAATCTTTGTAAGTAATTTCCGCAAATTACTTTAGATTATTCACACACAAATCATTCCTTAGAGATCCTTGGCATGTCTAGGACACTAAAAATGGTATTAGAGCATCCTAAGTTTGATTTGAAAATCTAGGGTTCATATACTTTAATTTGGGATTTTTGTGTTTGGAGCATGATTTGCCTAAATTGGTTGTTCGGTTATGTTTGTATGATGATGAATTGGATTTGTGCATCTTTGATTTTGTGAAAAATTGATTGGATTAATTTTCCCCAAAATATATACCCTTGGCCGAATATAAACCCTAATTGTATCATGGTGATTTTTTGATTTTAGACTATTGGATATGTTTAAAGCATGAAATGAATATTGATTGTTGATTTAATTTGATTGAAATCAAAATTAGATATTATTTCCCTAAATTGCCGTGAAACCATAGCATGTTTTAGAATTGATTTTGCTTCAATTTATGTTGGACATGAATTGGAAATGTTGAGCATGATTAAATTGGATTAATTAGTGTTTTGGAAATATTAGATTAATTGATTAATTATGTTAATTGCACTTTAATTAAATTAATATGTAATTTGGAATGATGTGTTAATTTAATTTGTTTTAATTGGGCTTAATGGGCTTAGTTGGGCCAAGTTTGGTTTAAAACAATTGGGTTGGATCCAATTGGGCCTAAAACCATTTCCATAAAGTCCAAATATGACAATTAGGCCTTTAAATAATTTAATTGGGCCTAATGGGCCTAAATTGATTTTTGGCATAGGGTGATTCCTAATTGGGCCTTGGCATCTTGGGTTTGATCCATAATGGCCAAAGCCCATGCCTAAAGAATTAATTAAAAGCCCATTGGACTTTAATTAAATAGTATTGGATATTAATTGGGATCTTTGAGACCCATGAGGATTGGATTTGGAATCCAAGTCCTTAAAGACACTATTGAAAGTGTAATTATTTAATTTGGAATTAAATATGAATTAGTATTGGATACAATTTAAATTGGATTTAAAATTATAGTTCGATATAATTCAAGAATACGTACGTTGAGTATACATTCTTAAACGAGTTGGACTCGTGCAAATCAAATCGTTGTTTGAACATTGGATGGTCATTAATTCAAAGATTAATTAATTGGATTAGATTGATTGAATAGAATTCTTTGTGTGAATACGGATGTATTGTATGAATAATGTATATCGGATGGGTATTAGATGGGTGAGGGTAATTTTGGAAATTATTGTAATAAATTTAGAATTTATTTAAATTGGACCTGCGTGTCCAACCTATTGTCTCTATTCTCATTGTATTTCTCTTCTCACCAATTCCCCTCAATGTAAATGAGGTTTCTTTAGAAGTATTATGTAATTGGGTAGAAGTATGAATAGTGCTAGCATGAGAGAGGAAAGGGAGAGATTTGTTCTAGGAACAATTTGTTATATATCCATCCGCATATCATTATTAAATTTTATCGGGCCTTATTATGCTTTTAGAATGCATGTTTTTAAGGGTGTATGATGAGACCTAATCAAAGATAATAAATTGGTTGCCAATTTACGCGAAAAACCCTCAATACAATATTAAGCGTTTTTCCTTCCATTGAGTGGTTCTCTCTCAAGATCCAAGATTGGCATTGGTTTGTTGGCCAAAGTCAAGACCTTTGTCCATCACGGATGTGTTTGAACCGCGTAAGCTTTTTTTCCATATCGTATGTCTTGGGCGGTTGTGACTTGTTGGCCAAAGTCAAGGTCACTTCTTGTTCATCGAATTCGATTACGAAGCTTTCCCACCTTCAATGGGTCACGCTTAACTGGAATCCTTAAGTTTGTTGAGCCAAAGTCAATGCTTAGTTGATTCAGAGGAAACGGGTTATGAAATATATTGGATATATTTACATATATTGGATATATGTTTTGGACTTGGAGGTCCACCTACTGGATCTAGGAATTGGATGAGATCCAATTGATCTTAGAGATCTACCTAGTTAAGTTTCGTACAGCTTGTTGGCCAAAGTCAAGGTTGTGTGTTATTTAACGGGATCCTAGCCCACTAGGAAACTAGGTTTCCCGAGTACTCCACATAGGATTAGAGGCTCGCCGAAAAATAGTGGGAGACAAGTACTAAATTTGCAATTTCGTTTAGATACTTGCCAATACGCGCTCATTTTATTTTTCGTCATTAATTATAAATATATATTAGTTGGACTAATATTCAATTGTTGTTTTAATTGAACAGTTGGACTGTATTCAAATTACTTCATTTATAGTTGATTATATAGTTGGATTATAGTAATCATTACATTTGAATGTAACCGATCATTTATAGTTGGTTATATAGTTGGGCTATAGTAATCATTACATTCAATTGTACCTGAAATCGTTGATTGGATAGTTGGACTATAGCAATCAAGATGACTTGAAAGATTAGCGTCAAATGACATAATCCTGGGTGAAAATGTCTTTAACGACTTTAATTTTCTAGACTGGGAAAAGAATCTCAGGATAGTCCTAGGAGCTGAGAAGTTACTTTATTTGATACAGAAACCTCTCGAGCTTGAGCCAGGAGTTAAGCAAATAGTAGAGCATGAGCTTAAGAAGACTCATCGTGATGATAACTTTAGTGTTCAATCCATTATGCTTGTTGCAATGACTCTTTAATTTCATCGTCAGAACTAAGGATTAGATCCTTGTACCATGATGTGGAAATTAAAGGATCTTCATAGATCTATTCTTAGATCTTAGAAGTACGAATTACAAAAGAAGCTCTTTCGATCGCGTATGTCAGAGGGTACATCTGTCGAGCACTAGGTGTCGTAGATGATTGCTGACATCGAACAGCTAGGTAAGCTGGGCATTACCTATGAGGCTGAGACTTCTATAGATTTGATCTTACAGTCTCTACCCGAATGCTGGGGCGGGTTCATGCTGAACCAAGAGAGAACTCTTGGAGAGTTAATGGCTATGCTCAAGGAAGCACAACCAGAGCTTTTAAAAGGGCAAGAAGTGCAAGACGCATCTGACTTCGACATTCCAGAAGGCCAAGGCTTGGCCGAAGGCTTCTGGGGGTGTGAAAAAAAAAAGGGCAAGGCTGAATCGTCACAGTCTTCTTGGAAGACAAAAGACATATCCCAAGATGTCTGCCTAAATTATGGCAAACGGGGTCACTGGAAGCGTGACTGTCGTATGGATAAGGCAGACATGAAAGAAGTGAAGGTGGGGCAAGGCTCCGGCTTCAGGTATGTTTATTATAAACATGTCCACTACTAGTTTGAAGAATTGGATTTTGATACTGGATGTGGTACATAAATATATGTACTAATGTGCAGAATCTGCTGATTAGCAGGAGACTGGCTTCAGATGAGATCGACCTACAAGTCGGAAACAGGACGAGAGTCGCTGTTTTGGCCGTAGGAACCTAAGTTTTGGAACTGCCCTTAGGGCATATACTTAAATTAGGAGACTGTTATAATGTACCTAGTTTGACTAGAAACATTATCTCTATTTCTATTACAACTCATTACGGGTATACCTTTATGTTCCGAAACACCAGGTGTTTTGTTTATAAAGATGATATTGAGATATACACATTAGATGTGAATAACCGTATTTATATTTAGAATATAAATGAATCTCAAAAATATAAAATGATAAACAAAAAGCTCAAATTGAATAAATAAAATGAGACTTATTTGTAGCATTGTTGTCTAGGACACATTAACAAGACTCGTATATCCACACTTTCGAAGAATGGATACTAGGACAGATTTGATCCTAATTCAAATGATGTCTGCGAATCTTGTTTATTAGGCAAAATGCCTAAAACACCTTTTAATGGTAAAGGTGCAAGTGCCACCGATCTGTTAGCCCTCGTTCATAGTGACGTAAGTGGGCCCATGTCTAACTAGGCTAGAGGTGGATATGAATACTTCGTAACCTTTACGGATGTATCATCGCATTATAGTTATGTGTATCTTATGAAACACAAGTCAAAAACTTTTGAGAAATTGAAAGAGTTTCGACACGAAGTAAGAAAACAGACCGGCAAAAGTATTAAAACATTACAGTTGGACCATGGTGGATAATACTTAAATAAATGAGTTTATGGATTACTCGAAAGAGTATGGTATTCTTCCACAGTGGACTCCTCCCGGAACACCTCAATTTGACGGTGTGACCGAACGGAGAAACCGAACTTAGATGGACATGGTAAGGTTAATGATTAGTCTCTCTGAGCTACCAATTTCCTTATGAGGATACGCATTAAATAGTGCAATATTTATTTTGAATAAGGTTCCATGAAAATCTGTTAGACATACTTCATATTAGATATGAACAGGAAAGAAACTGGGTTTCTCATTCCTGAAGATTTGGGAATGCTGGGCATACTCTAAACGTTTGGATGATACCAAACTAGAACCCAAATCGGATAAGTGCATATTTATAGGTTATCCTAGGGAAACCAAAGTACGGTACTTATACAACTCATAAGAGAACAATGTATTTGTTGCCTCCATACGGTTTTCCTCGAAAAGGAATTCCTAAATGCAGTGGTAAGTGGGAGGAAAGTAAAACTCGATGAAAATCGGAGTAATACTGTTCCTGGCACCGACTCCCTTACGGAACATAAACAGTTCATCAGGGATGAAACTGTACCATAATCTTTGAATACACAAGAACCGCGCATGTCAGAGAGAGAGTCAGAAAACAACCTGGGAGGTATGGGTTTCTGATCTCACCTCATGTAGATATTAATCTTATTGAGGAAGATGGACCGACTACGTATGAGGAAGTGATACAAGGTATCGACTCCTTTTATGGCAAAGTGCCATGAAGTCCGAAATGGATACCATGTATACCAACCATGTTTGGATACTGGTTGATGTACCAGAAGGCATTGTGCCTATTGGTACTATATAAGTCTTCAAGGAAGACAGACATGGATGGCAACATATATATGTATGCAGCTAGGCTTATACAGAAAGGGTATCGTCATCAACAAAGTGTCGATTACGACGAAACTTTTTCACTTGTTGCCATGATTAAATCCATTCGGATAATGCTTGCTAATGCTGCATATTTCGATTATGAAATATGGCAACTGGACTCCAAAACCGCTTTCCTTAACGGAAACCTTTTGAAGGATTTTTGTATGCAATATCCTGACGGTTTTGTCGTGCCTAAACATACAAACAAGGTTTGCAAGTTAAATTGATCCATTTATGGATTGAAGCAAGCATTGCGTTCTTGGAACCAGCGTTTTGATGTAATCATAATGGTATATGATTTAATTCAAAACGAAGATGATTCTTGTGTATATAAGAGGGTTAGTGGGAGCGCACTGACATTCATTGTCCTTATGTTGATGATGTATTGCTTCTCGGAAATCACATTCCCATACAATAATCGGTGAAAGCTTGGCTTTCATAAAATTCTCCATGAAAAACATGTGAGAAGCAGGCTTTATAATAGGAATAAAGATATACTGGGATAGATCTAGAAAGCTGCTGACATTCTCTCAGAGTTCGTATGTTTTGATATGTACGCAACCTGATGTCTCATATGCTTTGAGCATATGCAGTCACAATCAGGCCCATCCAGGTGATGGTCACTGGATTGAGTAAAGAACATCCTTGAGTATCTTGGATGAACTAAGGATGCATTCTGAGAATTGTAAGTGTCCTAGACATGCCACGGGATCTCTAAGCGTGATTATTGTGTGAATTAATCAAGAAAGTTGCAGAATACTTACATTGATCGGATTTTGGATTTCAAAAATTCCATGGATGTTGAAGCTTCCAAGCTCATGGGTGAGTATCCAAATCACCTTCAAATGACTCCCATATGTGCTAGTAAGAACAAAAGGAATAAATTTTATCTCCTAAGGAGAAGCAAATTTTGTCCAAGAGAGAGAGGAGCAATCGGCCATAGGCATGAGAAATAGAGGCCAAGTCTGTGGCCATTCGACCTTAAGCTTCAAAAGCAAATGGGCAATGGCCAATTCGGCCAAAAACGAAAGGAAGCAAAATTATTTAATTTTCTTTCTTTCGACATTTTTTTTTCAAAAGCAGAGAGAAATTGCTCATATCATTACAATAAGCCAATTTCAAAAAAATGATAAAATGGCCACGAGGCCATAAAGGAAAAATAATAGATTAATGGCCTCACGGCCAAATGGAGAGAGAGTAATAAAATGATTTTCAAAAATTCATTAATTGTCAATTTTAGTTGGTAGGTTTGATGAGTTAGTAAAATCCAATTCAATCTCCCAACAACTTCCATCAAAAAATGACTAGTTGATATAAGTGAGTGGGTCCCACCACTTTGAAATCAAAATTCAAATTACTTATACAACACACTTCGGGCTCAGGTTCGTTTAATCCGATTAAACGAATTTTCCGCCGCGACGTAATTAAATCTAATTTAATTAAATAATAATGCCTAGCAAAATTATTACGAAAGTCGCTTATGAATTAATTCGTTCGCACGAATTAAAATCCAATTTTAATTCCGCATTGAAATCTAATTTCAATTAATATATCTAATATATTATTTTAGCCCAATTAAATAAATTAAATAGTAAAATCTAATTTAACTATTAAATTTACTTTATCGATTAATTCCAAATTAATCGCGTTCTCTCCTCTCGACGAATTTAATCCCAGATAAATTCTCAACGCAATTAATCCCAGATTAATTCTTTCTCTGATAATTAATCCCAGATTAATTCTTGCCGTAATTAATCCCATATTAATTTTCTCTCTCTTAATTAATCCCAGATTAATATTGTTCGAGTCAAACTTCATCGGTGAATCTTTGGGATGCGACCCAAGAGATCCTTGGATATGTTGGCAGTAAATTCGGTCATCGGACTATCCGAACACGTGCGTACCCGGTACCATGTACTTACTGATTTACAAGACATGGTTGGCTTCTAGCAAAGCACCGTGCCTACCCAATTCTCCAGAAATATTCTTTAAAGGAATACATAATCTTTGTCAGACGTAGTATACGTAGTATTGCATATAACGATCCAGTATCGGATGTCACATGCTAGGCCTGGGGCTGGAGTTGTGTCTGCCCTATACGAAGTATATATCGGATCACTAGCAACTAGTCTCTTTATGATCGGAAAGTCATGACCTAGTCATACTTCCCCGATGGATATAGCACTTAGAGTACCAGTTCTGTATCCCTGCGTGATCATCATCTCCATATGACTGAAGTGATACTTCCATCTTGACATCACACCCAATACACTACGATTCTCAGTATACCCAGAAGAGGCGTACACAGAACCTGTTAAAGCCCTGGACGACCAAAACCAAAGTATATTGATTGTCGCAAGTATTAGCGATGCAAGTCTCAAGTTAAGACCAAATACACCTACCCTGATTTGGATTCCCATAGACACATAGTCATACTACCAATGGGATTCGGAGGGGTCTATCCAGAGCGAAGCTGTTTCCGTACCATCGGTAAACAGAACCTCATATTACACTTGCATGAGTATCTAATACCCAAATATATGAGAACTATGTCATTACGCTTCCATAACACGCACAAGTGTAATACTAGTCTATTCCGCATTATCGATGTCCAGTCTTGATAATACTACGACTATGGATATTTAATGATTAAACCTTTGTGGATTAATACTGTCTCATATCTTATTAATCCGGAACTAATCATAAGGACTTTTATCATTTATATATCCAGGTAATCCAATTATAAATGATAAAAGAGAAATTTCCTTTGTCACATAGTTAATTTGTACAACAACAACATGTTCTGTACAAATAGTGATGATATGGGTCATAATTATCCAACAATTTCCCACTTGGCCTATAGCCAATCACTCAAGTGTATAACACCTGAACTATGTACGGGTCGCTCAAACTTCTACTGAGAAACAGCTTTCGTCAGCGGATTTTCAAGGTTATCATCTGATGCGATTTATTCGATCATCACATCGCCACGATGTATGATCTTACGAATCAGATGAAGTAGTTGAAGTACATACTTGGATCATTTATGAGACCGTGATTCTTTAGCTTGTGCTGTAGCCCAGCCCAATTGCTAACAGAACTACTCCTAATCTAATTAGGAATTTTATAGATCCAAAATGCTTCTTTTGGTGCCTCAGCTGCAGTAATGTTCCGCTCTTGTTGTTTATTCGACAACAGTATCTTGCTTGGAAGATTTCCAGCTCACTGTTTCGCTATTCAAACTATATATGTACCCTTATTACGATTTACATACATTTTTATCGGTTTGGAAACTTGCAGTGGTGAACCCAGTTACCTCAAGTTCTCCTCCTCCATAAATTAAGAAAGCATCATTGGTTCATCTAAGATACTCAAGGATGTTCTTAACTTCAATCTAGTGACCATCACCTGGATTGGCCTGATTGCGTCTACATATGTTCAAAGCATATGAGACATCAGGTCACGTACATTTCAAAACGTACGAACAATGGGAGAGTGTCAGCAGCTTTCTAGATCTATCCCAGTAGATCTTTATTTCTAGAATAAAGCCTGCTTCTCCCAAGTATTTCTATGGAGAATTTTAACGAAAGCAAAGCTTTCACCGATTTTAATATGGGAATGTCATTGCTAAGAAGCAATACATCATCAACTTATAGGACATTCATTGTCAATGCGCTCCCACTAACCTTCTTATATACACAAGAATCATATACGTTTTGAATAAAATCATATACCATTATGATTACATCAAAACGGTAGTTCCAAGAACGCAACCCTTGCTTCAATCCATAAATGGATCGATTTATCTTGCAAACCTTGTTTTCATGTTTTGGTACGAAAAAACCATCATGATGTATATAAACATCCTCCAAAAGGTTTTCGTTAAAGAAAACGGTTTTGGCGTCCAGCTATCATATTTCATAAACGAAATATGCAGTTATAGCAAGCAATATCCGAATGGATTTAATCATGGAAACAGGTGAAAAAGTTTCATCGTAGTCGACACTATGTCGTTGACGATACCTTTTCTGTACAAGCCTAGTTATGTACATTTGTATGTTGTCATCCATGTATGTCTTCCTTGAAGACTTATATAGTACCAATAGGCACAATGCCTTCCGGTACATCAACCAGTGTCCAAACTTAGTTGGTATACATGTAATCTATTTCAGACTTCATGACACTTTGCCATAAAAGGAGTCGATACCTTGTATCACTTCCTCATACGTAGCTGGTTCATCTTCCTCAATAAGATTGATATCTACATGAGGTGAGATCAGAAACCCATACCTCCCAGGTTGTTTTCTGACTCTCTCCGACTTACGCGGTTCTTGTGTATTCGAAGATTATTGGTACAGTTTCATCCTTGATGAACTGTTGGTGTTCCGTGAAGACTCGGTGCCTGGAAGAGTATTACTCTGATTTTCATCGAGTTTTACTTTCCTCCCACTTACCACTGCATATAAGAATTCCTCTTAGGAAACCCGCATGAAGAGCAACAATTAAATTATTCTCTTGTGAGTTGTATAAGTACTATACTTTGGTTTCACTAAGACAACCTACAAATAGGCACTTATCCGATTTGGGTTCTAGTTTGTTACCATCCAAATATTTAGCGTATGCCCAGCATTCCCAAATCTTCAGGAATGAGAAACTCAGTTTCTTTCCTGTTCATATCTAATATGAAGTCTGTCTAACAGATTTTCATGGAACCTTATTCAAAATAAATAATGCATTGTTTAATGCGTATCCTCATAAGGAAATTGGTATCTCAGAGCGACTCATCATCAACCTTACTATATCCAACAAAGTTCGGTTTCTCCGTTCGGATACACCGTCAAATTGAGGTGTCCCGGGAGGAGTCCACTGTGAAAGAATACCATAATCTTTCAAGTAATCTTGAAACTCATATGTTTAAGTATTTTACACTATGGTCCGACCGTAATATTTTTAATACTTTTGCCGGTCTGTTTTCTTACTTCGTGTCGAAACTCTTTGAATTACTCAAAAGTTTCTGACTTGTGTTTCATAAGATACACATAACCGTAACGCGATGCCACATCCGTAATGGTTACGAAGTATTCATTTCCACCTCTAGCGTAGCTAAACATGGGCCCACTTACGTCACTATGAACGAGGGCTAACAGACCGGTGGCACTTGCACTTTTACCAAGTAAAATGTGTTTTAGGCAATTTGTCTAATAAACTAGATTCGTAGACATCATTTGAATTAGAATCAAATCCGTCCAAGTATCCACTCTTCGAAAGTGTGGATATACGAATCTTGTTAATGTGTCCCAGACAACAATGCCACTTTTAAGTCTCAACAGATTTATTCAGTTTGAGCTTTTGTTTGTCATATTATATGTTTGAGATTCATTTATATTCTAAATATAAATACTGTTATTCACATCTAATGTGTTTATCTCAATATCATCTTTAGAAACAAAACACCTTGTGTTCTGGAACATAAAGGTATACCCGCAATGGGTTAAACTAGATACAAAGATGATGTTTCTAGTCAAACTAGATACATTATAACAGTCTCCTAATTTAAGTACATGCCTAAAGGGCAGTTCCAAAACTTAGGTTTCTATGGCCAAAACAACGACTCATATCCTGTTTCCGACTCATAGGTCGATCTTATCTGAAGCCAGTATCATGCTCATCAATACATATGTTAATGTACCACATTTAGTATCAAAAATCCAATTTAGAAACCAGTAGTGAACATGTTTATAACAAACATTCTTGAAGCCGGAACCTTGTCCCGCCTTCACTTCCTTCATGTCTGCCTTGTCCATACGGCAGTCACGATTCTAGTGACCCCGTTTGCCACAGTTTAGGCAGACAACTTGGGATATGTCCTTTTAAGAAGATCTGGATGTGCATAACGGATTGAGCACTAAAGTTATCATCACAATGAGTCTTCCTAAGCTCATGCTCTACTATTCACTCAACTCCGGGCTAAGGACCGAAAGGTTTTTCTATCAAATAGAATAACTTCTCAGCTCCCAAGACTATCATGAAGTATTATTCCCAATCTGAAAATTAAAGCTGTTTAAAGATATTTTCCCCAGGATTATGTCCTTTGACGCTAATCTTTCAGTCATCTTGATTGCTATAGTCCAACTATCCAATCAACGATTTCAGGTACAATTAAATATAATGATTACTATAGTCTAACTATATAATCAACTACAATTGATTGGTTACATTCAAATATATTGATTACCATAATCCAATTATATAACCAACTACAAATGAAGTAGTTTGAATACAGTTCAACTGTTAAATTAAAACAACAATTGAATATTAGTCCAACTAATATATATTTATAATTAATGACGAAAAATAAAATGAGCGCGTATTGGCAAGTATTTAAACGAAATTGCAAATTTAATATTTGCCTCCCACTATTTTTCGACGAGCCTCTAACCCTCTATGGAGTACTCGGGAAACCTAATTTCCTAGTGGGCTAGGATCCCGTTAAATAACACACAACCTTGACTTTGGCCAACAAGTTGTATGAAACTTAACTAGGTAGATCTCTAAAATCAATTGGATCCCATCCAATTCTTAGATCCAGTAGGTGCACCTCCAAGTCCGAAACATATATCCAATATATGCCAATATATCCAATATATTTCCTAACCTTTTTCCTCTGAATCAACTAAGTCTTGGCTTTGGCTCAACAAGCTTAATGAAACCAGTTAAGCGTGACCCATTGACAGTGAGAAAGCTTCGTAATCGAGGTCGATGAACAAGAAGTGACCTTGACTTGGGCCAACAAATCACTACTTGCCCAAGACGTACGATATGGAACAAAGCTTTCGTGATTCAAACACATCTGCGATGGACAAAGGTCTTGACTTTGGCCAACAAACCAATGCCAATCTTGGATCTTGAGAGAGAATCACTCAATGGAAGGAAAAACGCTTATTATAAAATGAGGGTTTTTGTCGCGATTTGGCAACCAATTTATTATCTTTAATTAGGTCTCATCATACACCCTTAAGCATGCATTCTAAAAGCATAATAAGGCGCGAAATAAATAATAATGATATGCGGATGGATATACAACAAATTAATCCTAGAACAAATCTCTCTCTTTCCTCTCTCCCGCTAGCACTCTTCATACTTCTACCCAATTACATAATACTTCTAAAGTAACCTCATTTACATTGAAGAGAATTGGTGAGAAGAGAAATACAATGAGATAAGGAGATAATAGGCTGGACACACATGTCCAATTTAATAAATTCTAAATTTATTACAACAATTTCTAAAATTGCCCTCACCCTTCTAATATCCATCTGATATACATTATTCATACATACATCCAAGTATTCACACAAAGCATGTTATTCAATCAATCTAATCCAATTAATTAATCTTTGATTAATGACCATCCAATGTTCATACAACGATTTGATTTGCGCGAGTCAAACTCGTTTAAGAATAAATACTCAAAGTAAGTATTCTTGAATTATATCGAAATATAATTTTAAATCCAATTTAAATTATATTCAATACTAATTCATATTTAATTCCAAATTAAATAATTACACTTATTTATGTGCCTTAAAGACTTGGATTCCAAATCCAATCTTAATGGGTCTCAAAGACCAAATTAGTATCCAATGTTATTCAATTAAAGTTCAATGGGCTTTCAATTAATTCTTTAGGCGTGGGCTTTGGCCAAAATGGATCTAACCCATAATGCCTAGGCCCAATAGGAATCACCGTATTCCATATAATCAATTTTGGCCCATTAGGCCCAATTAAATTTTTAAAGGCCCAATTGTCATATTTTGGACTTTATGGAAATGGTTTAGGCCCAAATATAATCCAAGAATAAAATTTGGCCCAACCAAGCCCATTAGCCCAAATACAACAAATTAAATTAATATATCATTCCAAATTACATATTAATTCAATTAAAGTGTAATTAACACAATTAATTAATTAATCTAGTATTTCCAAAACACTAATTAATCTAATTAATCATGCTTAATATCTAATTTATGTCCAACACAAATTAAAGCACAATCAATCCATTCCAACATGCTTCATACTCACGGTAATAAATGAAATTAACATCTAATTTTGATTTCAATTTAATTAAATCAACAATTAACATTCAATTTCATGTGAATCAACATATCAAATTGTCTAATTCAAAAGTTAACCATGAGCTCTCCTAGGGTAGTAATCGGCCAAGCATGGATTTTGGGGATTTTTGATCTAATCAATTTATCACAAAATCAATGATGCACAAATCCAATTAAACATCAAACAAGCTCAACCAAACCATTAATTTAAGAAAATACATACTTCAAGCATAAAATCCCAAATTAAAGTTTACAAACCCTAGAATCAAATCAAGCTTAGATCTCACTATGATACCATTGTAAGTGTCATAGACATGCCACGGGATCTCTAAGCGTGATTATTGTGTGAATTAACCAAGAAAGTTGCGGAATACTTACATTGATCGGATTTTGGATTTCAAAAATTCCATGGATGTTGAAGCTTCTAAGCTCATGGGTGAGTATCCCTATCACCATCAAATGACTCCCATATGTGCTAGCAAGAACAAAAGGAACAAATTTTATCTCCCAAGGAGAAGCAAATTTTGTCCAAGAGAGAGAGGAGCAATCGGCCATAGGCATGAGAAACAGAGGCCAAGTCTGTGGCCATTCGGCCTTAAGCTTCAAAAGAAAATGGGCAATGGCCAATTCGGCCAAAAACGAAAGGAAGCAAAAGCATTTACTTTTCTTTCTTTCGGCATTTTTTTTTCAAGAGAGCAATTGCTCTTATCATTACAATAAGCCAATTTCACAAAAAAAAAAAGGATATGATGGCCACGCTGCCATAAAGGAAAAATAAGAGACTAATGGCCTCACGGCCAAATGGAGAGAGAGTAATAAAATGATTTTCAAAAATTCATTAATTGTCAATTTTAGTTGGTAGGTTTGATGAGTTAATAAAATCAAATTCAATCTCCCAACAACTTCCATAAAAAAATGACTAGTTGATATAAGTGAGTGGGTCCCACCACTTTGAATTCAAAATTCAAATTACTTATACAACACACTTCGGGCTCAGGTTCGTTTAATCCGATTAAACGAATTTTTCGTCGCGACGTAATTAAATCTAATTTAATTAAATAATAATGCCTAGCAAAATTATTACGAAAGTCGCTTATGAATTAATTCGTTCGCACGAATTAAAATCCAATTTTAATTCCGCATTGAAATCTAATTTCAATTAATATATCTAATATAAAATTTCAGCCCAATTAAATAAATTAAATAGTAAAATCTAATTTAACTATTAAATTTACTTTACCGATTAATTCCAAATTAATCGCGTTCTCTCCTCTCGACGAATTTAATCCCAGATAAATTCTCAACGCAATTAATCCCAGATTAATTCTTTCTCTGATAATTAATCCCAGATTAATTTTTGCCGTAATTAATCCCAGATTAATTTTTTCTCTCTTAATTAATCCCAGATTAATATTGTTCGAGTCAAACATCATCGGTGAATCTTTGGGATGCGACCCAAGAGATCCCTGGATATGTTGGCAGTAAATTCGGTCATCGGACTATCCGAACACGTGCGTACCCGGTACCACGTACTACCGATTTACAAGACATGGTTGGCTTCTAGCAAAGCACCGTGCCTACCCAATTCTCCAGAAATATTCTTTAAAGGAATATATAACCTTTGTCAGGCGTAGTATACGTAGTATTACGTATAACGATCCAGTATCGGATGTCACATGCTAGGCCTGAGGCTGGAGTTGTGTCTGCCCCGTATGAAGTATATATCGGATCACTAGCAACTAGTGTCTTTATGATCGGAAAGTCATGACCTAGTCATACTTCCCCAATGGCTATAGCACTTAGAGTACTAGTTCTGTATCTCTATGTGATCATCATCTCCATATGACTGAAGTGATACTTCCATCTTGACATCACACCCAATACACTACGATTCTCAGTATACCCAGAAGAGGCGTACACAGAACCTGTTAAAGCCCCGGACGACCAAAACCAAAGTATATTGATTATCGCAATTATTAGCGATGTAAGTTCAGGTTAAGACCAAATACACCTTCCCTGATTTGGATTCCCATAGACACATAGTCATACTACCAATGGGATTTCGATGGGTCTATCTAGAGCGAAGCTATTTCCATACCATCGGTAAACAGAACCTCCTATTACACTTGCATGAGTATGCAATACCCAAATATATGAGAACTATGTTGTTACGCTTCCATAACACGCACAAGTGTAATACTAGTCTATTCCGCATTATCGATGTCCAGTCTCGATAATACTACGACTAGGGATATTTAATGATTAAACCTTTGTGGATTAATACTGTCTCATATCTTATTAATCCGGAACTAATCATATGGACTTTTATCATTTATATATCCAGGTAATCCAATTACAAATGATAAAAGAGCAATTTCCTTTGTCACATAGTTAATTTGTACAACAACACCATGTTCTGTACAAATAGTGATGCTATGGGTCATAATTATCCAACAAGAATATAGGGAAATGAGAATTGAGGTGACTGGGTTCACCGCTGCAAGTTTCCAAATCGATAAAGACGACTGTAAGTCGCAATAAGGGTACATATTTAGTTTGAACAACGGAACAGTGAGCTGCAAATCTTCCAAGCAAGATACTATTGCCGATTAAACAATTAAAGCGGAATATTGTTGCACCTGAGGCAGCAAAAGAAGCATTTTGGATCTATAAATTCCTAATTGAATTATGAGTAGTTTTGTTAGCAGCTGAGCTTGGCTACAGCAGGCTAAGGAACCGCGGTCTCATCATCGATCCAAGTATATACTTCAATTGTTTCATCTGATTCGTGAGATCATACATCGTGGTGATGTGATGATCGAATAAATCGCATCAGATGATAACCTTGCAAATTCGCTGACGAAAGCTATTTCTGAGCAGAAGTTTGAGCAACCCGTACATAGTTCAGGTGTTGGACACTTGAGTGATTGGCTATAGGCCAAGTGGGAGATTGTTGGATAATTATGACCCATAGCATCACTATTTTGTAAAATATATGGTGTTCTTATACAAAATTAACTATGTGACAAAGGAAATTGCTCTTTTATCATTTGTAATTGGATTATCTGGATATATAAATGATAAAAGTCTATATGATTAGTACCAGATTAATAAGATATGAGACAATATTAATCCACGTAAGGTTTAATCATTAAATATCCCTAGTCGTAGTATTATCGAGACTGGACATCGATAATGCGGAATAGGTTAGTATTACACTTGTGCGCGTTATGGAAGCTTAACGGCATAATTCTCATATATTTGGGTATTGGATACTCATGCAAGTGTGATATGAGGTTCTGTTTGCCGATGGTACGGGAACAGCTTCGTTCTGGATAGACCCCTCGGAATCTCATTGGTAGTATTACTATGTGTCTATGGAAATCCGAATCAGGGTAGGTGTATATGGTCTTAACTTGAGACTTGCATCACTAATACTTGCGACAATCAGTATACTTTGGTTTTGGTCATCCGGGGCTTTAACAGGTTCTGTGTACGCCTCTTCTGGGTATACTGAGAATCGTAGTGTATTGGGTGTGATGTCAAGATGGAAATGTCACTTCACTCATATGGAGATGATGATCATGCAGGGATACAGAATTGGTACTCTATAGTGTTATAGCCATCGGGAAAGTATGACTAGGTCATGACTTTCCGATCATAAAGAGACTAGTTGCTAGTGATCCGATATATGCTTTGTACGGGGCAGACACAACTCCAGCCCCAGGCCTAGCATGTGACATCCGATACTGGATCGTAATACGCAATACTATGTATACTACGCCTGATATAGATTATATATTCCTTAAAAGAATATTTCTGGAGAATTGGGTAGGCACGGTGCTTTGCTATAAGCCAACCATGTCTTGTAAATTGGTAAGAACGTGGTACCGGGTACGCATATGTTCAGATAGTCCGATGACCACATTTACTGCCAACATATCCAGAGATCTCTTGGATTGCCTCTCAACGATTCACCGATGACATTTGAATCGAACAGAATTAATCTATGATTAATTATGAGAGAGATAATAAATCTGGGATTAATTATGGCAAGAGTTAATCTGAGATTAATTCGACTAGAAGAGAGAGAACGCGATTAATTTGGAATTAATCGGCAAAGTAAATTTAATAGTTAAATTAGATATTACTATTTAATTTTTTTAATTGGGCTAAAATAAAATATTGGATATATTAATTGAAATTAGATTTCAATGCGGAATTAAATTGGATTTTAATTCAAGCGAACAAAATTAATTTGGAATTAATTCGTAAGCGACTTTCGTAATAATTTTGCTAGACATTATTATTTATTTAAATTAGATTTAATTATGTCACAATGAAAAATTCGTTTAGTTCGGAATTAAACGAACCCGGGCCCGAACGAAGTTGCGTGTTGAGTTAGCCGACTTAAATTCGGAATTTAAAATTGGTGGGACCCACTTCACTTACATCACTTGTTTGACTAATGATGTAAGTGGTTAGGCTTAAAATTTTGGATTTGATTTGTTGAGTGAAAAGCTTGGATTGCTTTTACAACACACTAACCAAATCCAACACTCAACCTCACTATATATTATTTAGTCAACTTTGGAAGTGTGCAGAATTCACTATTCACAACAACTCTTTCTTCTCCATTTTGCTCATTGACGTGAGCTTCATTGTCTCTCCCATGGAATTTTGTTGTAAAATTCAAGTAAGCTAGCACTTTAAGGAGTCAAAGGAATGTGATAGGGAGACTCACCCATGAGTTTGGAACAACAAAGAGGGCTTGGAGCTTCCATCATCCATGAAAAGTTTTGAATTTCTACCAATCTTTGTAAGTAATTTCCGCAACTTACTTTAGATTATTCACACACAAATCATTCCTTAGAGATCATTGGCATGTCTAGGACACTAACATGGAGGACATGTCCCATTGGGGTACCATCCAAGGGACATGTCCCTCCTCCATCCAAACACAATAATTAGAGAATTTTCTACAAGATCGGCTTCTTCCTTTCAAAAAACATACCCAGTGGTATGGTTATATCTTGTTTCCTCTATTGCACTGTTCTCTTTTCTGAAAAACTGCTATTCATATTTATATTTACAAGTAGATAGAGCATTCTATTTGTTAGAGGCTTTTGCAGGTACGTAGTCATAAATTTTATGAAAATTGATCATCCCCCCTCCCCTGACACCCTCTGCCACGCCCCCTTCATTTGTCTCCTTGTTCATTTACCACAATCCCCTATCAATATGTAAAATGACTCATTCAATTATTATACACATTACGAAATTTATATATTTATATATATTAATTTAAAAATAATTATATACTAGTTATAACTCCATTTGTCATTTTAATAATTATTTTTTTATTTTATAAATTTTTGATTTTTGTTAATAAATATTACAGATTTCGTATCTATTCATTTATTTTTTGATTCATTTTTAATTTAATTAATACTACTTATGTATAAAAAAAATATAATTTAAGCAAATAAAATTATTTTATAAAATAAATTAAAATTTATGTTTTTATATTTTTAAGTGTAACTTTTTATGTTTTTATTTTTACTATTTTTTAAATATATATTTTTCTAATATGCATGAGAATATTTTTATAATACATAAGTAGTGTTAAATAAATTATAAAAGAATCAAAAAATTAAATGAATAAATAAACACAAAATAAATAATAATAAATATGAAATTTGTAATATTTATTAAACAAATAAAAAAGAATATATATATAAAGACCAGAAAAATGTAAATTTAATAAAATTTATAAAATTATAAAATAAAAATTTAATTAATAAATAAAACTAAATAAATATCTATATATATATTCTATATATATACTTAAATTGAGATATATTTGGTTTATTGGGAAATGGAATTTTGGAGAAAGAAAATGAGTATTTAAGGAATTTTAGGGGAGACAAATAAGGAGGCATGGCAGTGGGGGGGGGGGGGGGGGATATAGCCCTCAAATTTTATTCAGTTGAAGCACATCTAAAATTTATTACAACTAATTTTAAAAACTCAAATATAATATATAACATAAATATTATTTTTACAACACAATGAGAATTTATGTGATGAAAACAATATATAATAATTTTATTCTGAGTTCATGTTTTGGATAGTAGACTTTGGATAGAAATCTAGTGGTGAAGTAACAACAATGGTGACGATTCGATCTCTAGTGAAATTAGTTAGATCATTAATATAATTTTAAAACTTAATTGGATCATTTCTATAAAAATTGAAAGAAAATAAGATTAGTTTTGAAATCACATTTTATAAATTTCTCAACTGATCCCAACATGGCTCTGCATTGGGCTTTGGGATGATTTTCTGCTGAACATTCTAATCGCAAGATGAGACGGTATCAACACGATGAAAGAGAGGCATTTTTTTTTCTAATCGCATTTGAACCACGAAAATCAGTTTCCACCATGCTAAGGATTTGGCAACATCACAACAAACATCCCAAAATATGCTTATCAGTAAAAAAATACATTGAAATATGTGGTGATTCTCTGATCACTGAAGAGTGTTTATGAGAAAAAATCGAATTCTATTACTATAAGAACATAATTTACAAAGTGTTTAAATTTTACAAAAAAACCTTACTATCTCTACACTCTCTTAGCTTTATTATCTTAAAGCTTAATGTTTGGTATGTTTTGAGCTCTCAAATGAGCTCTCTATTTATAGTAAAATTCTGGCCTAAATTATCAATAAATGAATAGTTTCCTACCTAAAGTTCTTTTGGTCATTTTTTTGTGGTTGCCAACCTTTGAAAATTGTGGTAATGGTGAGGATCAATCTTTGAAAATGGTGGACAAAGATGGATGGCAGCTGGAACCTTCAATTCTCTCCCTCTAGCTGCATCCGAAATGATTTTCATATGACAACTATCTCATCTATGTCTCTACACAACTCTAGCTTGTCCCGAGTAAACACCTTTGTTAACATGTCAGCTGGATTCTCATCTGTATGGATCTTCATTAGTCTCAGCAGTTGTTGATCAATCACATCGCATATCCAATGATAGCGAATATCGATGTGGTTCGTCCGGGAATGACACATTGAGTTCTTGCTCAAGTCCAGAGCACTTTGACTGTCACAATGTATCTTGTATTCTGTCTGCTTGATCCCTTAATTCTTGGAGAAAATGCTTTAACCACAACATTTCCTTGCATCCTTCCGTTGCTCCAATATACTCGGCTTCTGTTGTGGATAATGCAATACACTTTTGCAATCTTGACTGCCATGACACAACTTCCCCTACAAAGTGTAGAGAAAACCTGATGTATATTTTCTACTATCAATGTCTCCTGTCATATCTGAATCTGTATAGCCTTCCAAGCTTGGATCAGCTCCCCCGTAGTAAAGACATAACTTCGATGTACCCTTGAGGTACCTGAGAATCCATTTGACTGCCTCACAATATTGTTTTCCTGGGTTATAGAGAAAATAGCTCACTACACCCACTACGTGAGCAATATATGGCCTGGTGCATACCATAGCATTTATTAGGCTTCCAATTGTTAAAGAATATGATATCGATGACATCTCCCCTACCTCTTTCTTGGATGAGGGACACAAACTCTTGCTCAATTTGAAATGGTATGCTAGCGGAATGCTGGCAGGTTTGGCATTCTGTATATTGAATCTCCTGATTATCCATTCAATATAACTCTCTTGTGAAAGACACAACCTTTTGTTCTATATGTCTCAAACTATTTGCATTCCCCAAATCCGTTGAGCTAGTCCTAAGTCTTTCATGTCAAAAGACTTAGAGAGTTCATTCTCCAACTGGCTGATCTTCGATGCATCTTGTCTAACGATCAACATGTCGTCTACATATAATAGAAGAGCAACGAAATTTCCATTTGGAAACCTTTGAATGTAAACACTAAACACATTGGTATGCTACAGTTCTTTTGTAGTTTTGACTCACCATGAATGAGTCAAACTTCTTGTACCACTGCCTTGGTGCTTGTTTGAGGCCGTACAAGCTCTTATTCAGCTTGCAAATAAGATTCTATTTTCCTGAAATATTGAAACCTTTTGGCTGCTCCATGTAGATTTCTTCATGTAGATCACCATGAAGAAATGTTGTCTTAACATCCATTTATTCAAGCTCTAAATTCAAACTGGCTACCAATCCTAGGATAACTCGGATTGAAGTCATTTTTACAACTAGTGAAAATATTTCATCAAAGTCAATTCCTTTTTGTTTGTAGGAATCTTTTGACTACTAACCGGGCTTTGTGTTTCACCACATTTCCGCTGCCATCTTTCTCCAGCTTAAACACTCATTTGTTTTTCAGTGCCTTCATGTCTTGCCGGAACTTGACTATCTCATAAGTATGATTTTTCTGCAGAGATTCCATTTCATCTTGCATTACGTGCAACCATTTTCCTTTGTCTTTATGAGATATATCTTCCTTGAAACTTTCTGGCTCCCTCTCGTCAGTAAGCATAATATAGTCAGATCCTGAGTATTTGGTTGATGAATCCGGCCTCACTTAAATCTTCATACTGGAGGTTCACTGCTTTTTGGAGGTCTGTCGTCATCCAGATTCGTGGATGATCATGTAGCCTCTGATATAGTGGGTTGCAGCTCCCCTTGCTCAACATCATCTTCCTCCACTGGTTCTGCTTCTAACATATCATGCACCTCATCATTATCTATGGCCAATCGTGTTGGTGCTGGGGTTGGGTCTGGATTTGAATCGGTTTTGTCGACACTGGAATTAGAAGACATATTGAGTTTTTCAATGTCTTCTATTGTCTGGTCTTCAAGAAACACTACATCCCTACTTCTAATGACTTTCTTTTCTTTCGGGCCCCATAACATGTATCCAAATTCCTCGTCTCCATAACTTATGAAGATGCATGGAGTAGTCCTTGCATTGAGCTTCTGCCTGAGCTCCTTGGATACGTGTGCAAAGGCTAAACAACCGAATGTTCTAAGGTGAGAATAAGAGAGATTCTTACCAGACCATACTTTCTCCGGAATCTCAAAATTCAACGGTACATATGGTGATCAATTGATCAAGTAGCATGTGGCACGAACAACTTCTCCCCATAATGGCTTTGGTAGCTTAGCCATACTGATCATGCTTTTGACTTTCCCCATAATGGTGCAGTTCTATTTTTTTAGAAACATCATTATGTTATGGAGTGTGTGGAACAGTCATTTCATGTCGAATGTCGTGTCTTCCACAATGGGTATCAAACTCTTTAGAAGTGTACTCGCCTCCATTATCTGTGCGGAGACACTTCGATTTCTTCAATATTTCACGCTCTACCATGGCATAGAACAATTTGAAATAATCTAGGACCTGATCCTTTAATTTCAAAAAATACACCCAAATTTTTCGAGAAGCATTGTCAATGAAAGTCAGAAAGTATTTGTTACCGCCTAGCAAATTAACCTCCAAGGGACCACAAACATTAGAGTGCACCAGACTGAGCAACTCTGATCTTCTCGTATAAGAGAAATAAAAAGAGACTCTATGTTGCTCACCGAATAGACATTGATTGCAAGAATCTAGAGCAGTATTCTTGGAGACAGTGATTAGATCCTTTTTTGTCAAGGTAGACAACCATTTCTCACTAATGTGATCGAGTCTCTGGTGCCACGGATTTTGAGAAGCCTAATGTTCAGCTAAATTGAGGCTCTTTGCACATATCTTCACATGAGTCTTGTATAAAGTGCCACAGATATATCATCGGGCGACGACCATGGCACATTTTATCATTTTTCATGTGTCATTGCTAAAGTGGCTAGCATAGACCTATTTGTCAAAGGCTACTCCCGCGTATAGATTGAGCCGAAGTTCTGGAACATGTCTCACCTCCTTCAGTGTTATTATATACCATGCATTTGTTCGCATCTGAATATCACCAATTCCCACTATCTGAGAGGAACCGATATTTCTCATCTTCACTGCTCCAAAGTCTCATGATTTGTATGTTGTGAAGAAATTCTTGTGAGGGGTGACGTGGTAAGATGCTGCAGTATCCACCACCCACTCAACACATTGAGTTGTACTGTGAAGGTATGTTTCTTCCTAGATGGAGCAGATAACTACATCTCTCGAGGTAACTACTAGTGTCTCCGCATCGTTGCTCTTCGGCTGAGAATTGCCTTGACCCTGCTCTCGTTACAGCTTTCGGCAATTCTTCTTTAAGTGGCCTTATATGCCATAATGGTAGCACTTGTAAGTATGTTTTCTTCCATCTGTGGATTTGCCTCTACTTTTGCTTATGCCTCTCCCCTATCTCGATTTATATCTTGTTTTCTTTCTCGATTCTCTGTGACAAGGGCTTGTGTCTGATTTGTACCCAAGTCTTTTCTTTTGGACTCCTCATTTGACATTACATATTTTACCATAGATATGGTATATTTACCACCTGGAGCAGAATTGCTGAGAGTAACCACCAATGTCTCCCAACTATTACGAAGAGAACTGAGTAGTAAAAGAGCTTGTACTTCATCTCCCAATTGAATGTCTACTACAGACAACTGGTTCACCACGCTTTAGAACTCATTAGTGTGTTCTGCAATGGAAGTTCCACTCTATAGTTTCAAGTTCACCAAACACGTCATTATTAAGGCTTTATTCCGAGCTGTCTGGCCAGGTACATGTCTTTCATCTTTATCCATATTTCGTAAGCATTTGTATCATGTGTTACGTGATGGAAGACACTATGGTCGATCCACTGCCTAATATGATCGAGAGTTCTGTTGTTGAGTTTATTCCAGTCACAATCTTTGATAAAATATGGTCTCACTCCATTCACCTCGATTATATCGAACAGATCTTTACACTACAAATAATTTATCATTTGAGGCCTCTAGATGGAGTAATTGATTGCTGTCAGCTTGATTATTGCACCAGAGGAGGAATTTTCCATCTCCATTTTAAGTTGAAAGTTTAAAATGAAAATAAGACAAAATCAGGACTGATTTTCACAAATCGGAGGTCACCGTTACGTTTGAAACGGTAAAAAATGATGGATTTGACTCTTCGTTAGTCCAGATCCGATTCGGGGGCCGATTTATAAATTTCTAATTTTTCTAGGGCTAAAATATAAATTTCAGAGACTTCAGGGGGCTCAATGAAATTTAACAGGTAAGCTGATGTGTCTGACACTTGGCAGATGAGGTGGTAGTTGACTGGACCAAAATTGATGACGTGGCAGATGATTGTACCGGAAAAGCTGACGTGGCAGATGACGTGACAGATGACCATACCAGAATGCCACTGATTAGACTGCTGACTGTACTGGTTATGCTAACGTGGCTGATGACGTGGTCGTCTTCTACTTCGGCTGGCGCGTGAAGCGCATGGATAGCTCTCTGGTTGGCGTGTGCAGCACGTAAAGGCTTACCCAATCTCCGTTTGATCTTCGGAAAATACCATCGTTGATGTGATCCATAATGAGCTCTGTTTGTTGGGCCAAGTTAACTTGAAGTTCTGGCTGATTGCATGACTTGATCAGATTGGTGTATTTGGGCATTTTTGGTGGATTTAGAAGATTCCTTTGGTTCTGGAGTTTGGTTCATTCATGAGACTTTATAAGAAGGCTTTATTATGTCTAAGGCAAGAATAGAATGGGTTTTGGACGTGTATGGGCTGTCTTGATTGATTTCGGGCTTAATTTCCGAATGGTGCATTAGTATTGGCGAGATTTGTGCAGTCTTCATATTTTGGACGTAATTTTCTCATCCGATGTCCGATTTTAGTGATTCAAGTTGCATTGGAAAGAGGACGCATGGATCTACAACTTTGTAGTTTACATCAAAATCCAATTCAAAAGCCTTCTTGGTCAGAATACAGAAACAAGTTATCCTTAGAGCTTTTATGTTTCATATTTTTAAGGTTATATGATGTTTTAAGTGTTGGGCTGAACTTTAATTAAATTAGAAAGCCCATGCACGAAATTTTAAAGTATTTTATGTGTTATTGGGTTTATTTTACCAGAGTTTTATTATATTTTGGTAGAATTAGGGTTAACCACCTATTTAAAGGGGCATTATTCATTGTAATTTATAATTAATTAAGAACATAATTTTTACAAAATAAAGTGACTTGTGTCATCTTGAGGGAGTGGATTCTTCCTTGGTTTTAAGGAACAAAAGCTTATCAACGTGTGGCAAGCGTTGTGGGGCTGTATCGCTGTTCAAGATTCTCCAAAGAAATAAAGAAAGGTTCTTAAGGGCAATGTTCCTTAAGGGTTGGACTTGATCTTGGAATGATTTTGTTCCTACAAAAAAATCAAGATTTGCGATTGATTGGATTGTTCCAGGCAGGTTCTTATCATTTGGTATGAGAAGCTTAGGGTTCCAATGACAAGATTTTCTCTATCTTTATCGTTTTATGAAGTCTTCATATTCATTTTTTTTCCCCTTTTTTTGGTCTCTTCTATTTTCAAAATGTTTTATTATTTCCTTTGTGTTTTTCATGTTTATAACTGAATCTTAGATGTTATTATAATGTTCTTACATGGTAATAGCATATAGGATTCAATTCTTGATTTTTTGAGTCAATTAGTGTCGAATTTGTCTGCAATTTTCGGATCAGTTCGGTCAGAATTTTTCGGCCGCCCACTAATTTTAAAACAGCTGTAACTTTTGATCTAGAAAGAGTTACGAGATCCATAATATATCGATTTATACGTACTCAATAAGAGGAATTCATTTTTGGTTGGACGCACTCTGTCTATTTACATTTCCAGTCTCAAAATCTCTTTCAAACAATAGTTACGAATTCTGTCCAGTTTCAGCTTAGTTTGTTTTCTTGTTTTACTTTTGGTGTTTTTTTAGTCAGTTTCTTTATGTTTGTTTTCATATTTTCTTAGTGATTCTTTGAGTCTTTAATCATTATTGGTGTCTTTCAAGTAAGAGGTTGATTTATATATATAATCTGGTGGACAAAATGATATTTATCTTTCGCACGAGATGCCTTATCAATAATAAAGTATGTAATATGATTATTAATAGAGGGAATCACATAAATTTAGCCAGCACTACCCTTGTGGAAAAATTGGGATTACCATTGATACCTCTTGATAGACCTTATAAATGGATGAGTGATTTTGGAGAGTTCGAGGTTGATAAGCAGGTTGTGGTAAGTTTTGCAATTGGGAAGTATGTTGACCAAGTAGAGTATGACGTGGTTCCTATGTGTCATGTACATGTTTTATTGGGTAAGCCTTGATATAAATTCAATAAAGTAGTTTATGATATAGATATGAATATGTATAAATTTTGGTATGGTGAAAAAAATTATCAAGCTTGCTCCTTTAACCCTACAAGAGGTCTATAAGGAAGATTTATACATGCAGATGAGTGAATAAGAGTGGGCTAAAAGGAAAAGTGAGATTGCTGAGTTTAGAATGTTACTAGGAGAGCTTTCAGAATTGATAGAGAAAAATGCGTTAACAAAATGTGAAGTCAAGAAGCATATGAGTGTAGCCTTGAGTAATGAAATGAAACATGTTGACGTTTTTATGAATAAGCGTGAGATGGTTGACGATTTTGATGACAATGATAATATTGATGTGAGCAATAACATTAGTGATGCCGATTTGGTTGTTCATGATGATAATGCGGTGCTTGAAGTTACTGTTAAGGGTGATTATCATATGGAGCAATCTGATTTTGGTTGTGAGGCTTTGAGTTATGAGGTGCAAAAAGTGCATGTGGCCGAATATGTAGAGTGTGATCATGGATGAGTGTGTTGATTGTTTGAGGAAGCGACATGGGCATGTTGAGTTAGTTTTAAATGAGGTTTCAAACATGAATCCAGATGAGAATCTCTTTGGGGTTGCAAGTGGAGTTAAGAATGCGAGTAGCAATTGAGAGACTGAGAGGGGAAAAATATTGAAAAAAGTCTTTTATTGGCTTTATTGACTTTTGCTCACCTTAACCATTCTTTTCCATGTGATTTTATTTTATTCCAAAATTGTCGTCACATTGATCTTGTCATTTTTATCTATAATTCGTGTTCGGATTCGAGGTCGAAACCTTTTCAAGAGAGGGAGAATGATGTGATCTAGAGTTAACTCTATTTGTTAAGCCAAATTAACTTGAAGTTGTGGCTGATTGCATGGCTTGGTCAGATTGATGTATTTGGGTCTTTTTAGTGGATTTGGAAGATTCCTTGGGTTCTGGAGTTTGGTCCATGCATGAGACTTTATATGAAGGCTTTATTATGTCTAAGGTAAGAATGGAATGGGTTTTGGACGTGCATGGGCTGTCTTGATTGATTTCGGGCTTAATTTTCGAATGGTGCATTAGTAGTGGCGAGATTTGTGCAGTCTTCATATTTTGGACGTAACTTTCTCATCTGATGTCCGATTTTAGTGATTCAAGTTGCATTGGAAATAGGACCTATGGATATAAAACTTTGTAGTTTACATCAAAGTCCAATTCAAAATCCTTCTTGGTCAAAATACAGAAACAAGTTATCCTTAGAGCTTTTATGTTTCATATTTTTAAGGTTATATGATATTTTAAGTGTTGGGCTGAACTTTAATTAAATTAGAAAGCCCATGCACGAAATTTTAAAGTATTTTATGTGTTATTAGGTTTATTTTACCAGGGTTTTATTATATTTGGGTAGAATTAGAGTTAGCCACCTATTTAAAGGGGCATTATTCATTGTAATTGATAATTAATTAATAACATAATTTTTACAAAATAAAGTGACTTGTGTCATCTTGAGGGAGTGGATTCTTCCTTGGTTTTACGGAACAAAAGCTTATCAACGTGTGGCAAGCGTTGTGGGGCTGTATCGCTGTTTAAGATTCTCCAAAGAAATAAAGAAAGGTTCTTAAGGGCAATGTTCCTTAAGGGTTGGACTTGATCTTGGAAGGATTTTGTTCCTACAAAAAAATCAAGATTCGCGATTGATTGGCTTGTTCCAGGCAGGTTCTTATCATTTGGTATCAGGAGCTTAGGGTTCCAAGGACAAGATTTTCTCTATCTTTATCGTTTTATGAAGTCTTCATATTTTTTTTTTTTCCCTTTTTTTGGTCTCTTCTATTTTCAAATTTTTTATTATTTCCTTTGTGTTTTTCATGTTTATGACTGAATCTTGGATGTTATTATAATGTTCTTACATGGTAATAGCATATAGGATTCAATTCTTGATTTTTTGAGTCAATTAGTGTCGAATTTGTCTGCAATTTTCGGATCAGTTCGGTCAGAATTTTTCAGCACGCACTGATTTTAAAACGGCTGTAACTTTTGATCTAGAAAGCATTACGAGATCCATAATATATCGATTTATACGTACTCAATGAGAGGAATTCATTTGTGGTTGGACGCACTCTGTCTGTTTACATTTCGAGTCTCAAAATATTTTTCAAACAATAGTTACGAATTCTGTCCAGTTTCAGCTCAGTTTGTTTTCTTGTTTTACTTTTGGTGTTTTTTTAGTCAGTTTCTTTGTGTTTGTTTTCATATTTTCATAGTGATTCTTTGAGTCTTTAATCATTATTGGTGTCTTTCAAGTAAGAGGTTGATTTATATACATAATCTGATGGACAAAATGATATTTATCTTTCGCACGAGATACCTTATCAATAATAAAGTATGTAATATGATTATTAATAGAGGGAATCACGCAAATTTAGCCAGCACTACCCTTGTGGAAAAATTGGGATTACCATTGATACCTCTTGATAGACCTTATAAATGGATGAGTGATTTTGGAGAGTTCGAGGTTGATAAGCAGGTTGTGGTAAGTTTTGAAATTGGGAAGTATGTTGACCAAGTAGAGTATAACGTGGTTCCTATGTGTCATGCACATGTTTTATTGGGTAAGCCTTGATATAAATTCAATAAAGTAGTTTATGATATGGATATGAATATGTATAAATTTTGGTACGGTGAAAAAATTATCAAGCTTGCTCCTTTAACCATACAAGAGGTCTATAAGGAAGATTTATACATGCATAGGAGTGAATAAGAGTGGGATAAAAGGAAAAGTGAGATTGCTGAGTTTAGAATGTTACTAGGAGAGCTTTCAGAATTGATAGAGAAAAAGGCGTTAACAAAATGTGAAGTCAAGAAGGATATGAGTGTAGCATTGAGTAATGAAATGAAACATGTTGACGTTTTTATGAATAAGCGTGAGATGGTTGATGATGTTGATGACAATGATAATATTGATGTGAGCAATAACATTAGTGATGCCGATTTGGTTGTTCATGATGACAATGCGATGCTTGAAGTTACTGTTAAGGGTGATTATCATATGGAGCAATTTGATTTTGGTTGTGAGGCTTTGAGTTATGAGGTGCAAAAAGTGTATGTGGTCGAATATGTAGAGTGTGATCATGGATGAGTGTGTTGTTGTCTTGATTGATTTCGGGCATAATTTCTGAATGGTATATTAGTAGTGGCGGATTTGCGCAGTCTTCGTATTTTGGACGTAACTTTCTCATATGATGTCCGATTTTAGTGATTCAAGTTGCATTGGAAAGAGGACTCATGGATCTGCAACTTTGTAGTTTACATCAAAGTCCAATTCAAAAGCCTTCTTGGTCAAAATAAAAAAGCAAGTTATCCCTAGAGCTTTTATATTTAATATTTTTAAGGTTATGGATGTTTAAGTGCTGGGATGAACTTTAATTAAATTAGAAATCTCATGCACGAAATTTTAAAGTATTTTATGTGTTATTGGGTTTATTTTACTAGGGTTTTATTATATTTGGGTAGAATTAGGGTTAGTGACCTATTTAAAGGGGCATTATTCATTGTAATTGATAATTAATTAAGAACATGTTTTTTACAAAACAAAGTGACTTGTGTCATCTTGATGGAGTGAATTCTTCCTTGGTTCTACGGAACAAAAGCTTATCAAGGTGTGGCAAGTGTTGTGGCACTGTATCGTTGTTCAAGATTCTCCAAAGAAATAAAGAAAGGTTCCTAAAGGCAAAGTTCCTTAAGGGTTGGACTTGATCTTGGAGGATTTTGTTCTTATAAAAAAATCAAGATTCGCGGTTCTTGGGGCTTAGAACACTTGGAGAGGTTTGCTTGGCTTGTTCCAGACAGGTCTTTATTGTTTTTTATCAATCGTGCTCGTCTCGACGTGAAAAAGTTCATGGTATGCGCAAAACTGATTTTTGACAACTTTCCTGAAACCCGAATTTTTCGAACCGAGTTCCGTTCTTCGGTTTTACGACCCCAATGTATAACCAAAGTTACTGATACCACTTATTGTAATTCTCTGATCACTGAAGAGTGTTTACGAGGAAAAATCGAATTCTATTACTATAAGAACATAATTTGTTGTTACCTCACTCTCTCTCTACACTCTCTAAACTTTCTTGCCTTGAAGCTTAATGTTTGAGATGCTTTGAGCTCTCAAATGAGCTCCCTATTTATAGTAAAATTCTGGCCCAAATTGTTAACAAAGGAATAGTTTCACCCCTAAAGTTTTTTTGCCATTTTTGGTGGTTGCACCAAACCTTTGAAAATGGTGGCAATGGTGGGAATCAATATTTGACAATGGTGGACAAAGATGGAGGGCAGCTGGATCCTTCAAAATGTTGCTGTCCACACAAATATATAACAACTCTCTATGCCAAGTGTTACGGACAGCGTTTGCCACTAGTCAACTCGCACCAAGACACTCTCCGATGCTTTGCGGCAAGTGTGAGTGTCTTGTTGCGAGTATGACTAGCGGCAAAATTTTAATCACTGAATAAACTTTCATTTCATTACAAAATTTTAATCACTGAATAAACTTCCTCAATTACCTAGATTTCATCTTCATTTTTCTTTCATGCATCCCCTGGAGACTAGCTGCCTTGTTCATCTGTCTCTTTCAACTTTATGTTCATATCATTCACCAACAACCCAGTCTTTGGCTCAGGTACCATTCCCTTCAATGTCATCTCATGGAAATAAGATAAAGCATCTTCTAACCTTCCCTTGTCATAGAGCCCATGAATCATAATGGTATAAGATCGCTGGTCAGGTCCCATCCCCTTTTTCTCCATCTCGTCCCATGTATGTCTTACTTTGTCTTCACAATCCCAGTTCACATACAACTTTAAAATCACATTGTATGTGTCAGTAGTCATCTTGCATCCATTTCTCTCCATTCTCTCCAAAAGAGAAGGAACTTCCTCAGGTCTCTTCAAGGACTTGAGCAGGTAATTGAAAGTTATATCATTAGGCAAACAGAAACAGTTGTTATTCTTCTGTTCCATTTGACTCAAAAGCTCATAAACCGTTTCCATCCTCTGAATCTTGCATAGATGCTTGATAACCGAGTTGTAAGTCATGACATTTGGTGGACAACCTCGCTTACTCATCTCCCTAACAAGTTCCAATGCTTCAGGAATCCTTTTCTTGAAACAAAGAGCATAGACGATACAATTGCAAGTAGCTACATCAGGTGTACAACCTTTCTTCCACATTGCTTGAAACAAACTCAGCGCTGTCCCCAATTTCCCCTTCTTGGTTAGTGCATTTATGAAAGTCCCATAAGTAACCAAATCAGGGTCACATTTAGATGCAATTATATCCTTCCAAAACCTCTTCGCCTCATGTACATTCCCCAAAACACACCATCCATTGAGAATAATATTCATTGTCTTTATATCATAACCAAACTCATTCTTCTTAGACTCAAAATAAGTTTCAGCAGCTTCAACATGCTTGTACCTACATAACCACAACAAGAGATTCTGAAAAGCAGCCAAATCATCCAATTTTCCAAACTCTTTCCTCCTATTAAAAACATCAATTGCTTCATCTGTCTTATGAGCAGCTGCATATCGATTAAGCAAGACTCCATATGTTTTCTCATTCGCCAATTCAGACATTTCATCAAACACCTGGACTAACTCCTCAAAACGCCGCGCTCTCCCAAGAATGTCAAGAATCGCATTGAAAACATCAGGCCCGGGTGAATAATTACCTTCTCTAGAGACCCATTTGAAGAATGTATAAGCTGCTTTCCAGTCAAAACGATAATGGTTAATAACATTTACAATCAAATCATCCGTCAGTGTAAGCTCACATTGGTCCAATGCTTTATCAATTTCTTCTTTTGAGCTGACTCTACAACTCTTGAGAACGTTTTGGACTTTTATTGCTATGTCATCATCTTTCAGTTGTTGAAACTCAGACTTTTCATCAGAATTAGCAAGTGAATGAACCGACTGAGCTGTTTTGATTCTGCCCAGAACATGAAACTCAAAGTTTCCGGCTTGCAAATTGTTGATGGAGAAAAAGTATGATCTTAGGGTTTTATGTGAAGTATCTGAGTTGTGAGATAGAGGTTTTGAGAATTGGGTTGGTAATTGAGCATGGAATTTGAATTTCTGTTGGACTTTTTCCAGGTGAAAGCTTTTCAACCGTCGAAATCGGGAACGCATTTTGTTTTTGTTTTTGTTTTTTGTTTTTTATTTATTTGGGACATGTTTCGATCACTTGTATTTAGAAGAGTGTAATAACAACTGGCCCCTTAATGTTTCATATATTTTCAAAGAAGTAAATATTTCTTCAAATGTACCAAACAGGTCCATAACTTTACTCGTGGAATTTGAAATGCTTCAAAGATCCAATATTGCGTGAGAAAAACTTACATAAGAAGGACGTGTCATCTCTCTGTGTCCATTCAATTGTTGGTAAATTGGTAAATTGGTGTCATTAAATGAAATTAATATTCATCAAATAACTTAATTATTCACTATCATGACCTGAAAAATTGAAGATGATGGTGAAACAGAATCCAAGTCGAGTTGCCTCAGTCCTTAAGAACTTATTAGCCCCGTCTCGGTGCTCTACAGATGGTTTTGTGGCTAACGTTCTCCCAGGATCACTCGGGTGCGTATTGTTAAAGGGGCACTCTTTACACAAGAATTCGAACAAGGACAAATGGTGGAAACTCTCTTGACTTTAAATGATTTTCCCGGACAAGGAAGACTTGTATGTTTTTCTCTATCTTAAGAATGAACCCAAAGCCTCTTTAAATAGGCATGAAAGGGTGCCTTTGAGAGTACCATTTGGTTTGGGTGTAACCCTCCTAAAAGTTATACCCATTCCCTAATGCCTTTTGAGGCCTAGAGTCTCATCCTTTCATTTAAGAGGACATGTCCCTACATGTTTGTGTCTTTCCCATAAGGCACAACCCAAATGACATGACCCTCATACACTCATACTATATTTAGAGAATTTACAACAATCCATCATAATTCTCTAAATATTAATGCAGACACTTAAGAGAGTTTCTGTGAAATAAAACTGCATCGAAATAGGTAGCTTTCGCCTAGAACCTTTCCTAGTGAATGACAATCGGATTTACTTGGCGAACCAGTGACCCATAGTCTTGAACTGTTCCGCCGTTGGTGTAAACCAAGACAATTTCCAACACACAGATTTACTTCGACCATTTCCCATTCTACGGTTGTGTTCATTTCGGCCTTGAACAACAGTCCCGGATTCATCAAGTACTTTAGGGTAACCCGCCTTTAAAAGTTCCTATGGAAGCGGCCTCACTTCTTACTTGAAATATGTGATCTACTATGAAGATGTAATCTGCCTTTACCCCCATTAGGACTCATCTCCTAATATAGTGATCATTAAAAGCCTTAGCTTATCCTAACCTTGACAGACAGCACTCTGCGTCATTATCAGAATGGGAAAGAGTACAAAACTCTTCAGTGTTTGTTTTGAATTGCATAAAGTTTATGTTGTCCCTTTTGAACCTAGATCTTAGGATCTCTTGTCAGCTAGGTTGGATTTCCACAATGACAATTCTTAATTTATAGGCTTCAAGCCCATTCCCCTCGATGACTTCTCAACTTGCTCTCTAGGTAAATCTTTAGTAAGTGGATCCGCTAGGTTTTCCTTCGATTTGACATAATCTATTGAAATTATGCCACTTGAGAGCAGTTTTCGTATGGTATTATGTCTACGACGTATTTGTCGAGACTTACCATTATACATTGTATTTTGGGCTCTCCCGATAGCCGATTGACTATCACAATGTATACTTATCGTTGGCACTGGTTTGGGCCAATTTGGAATATCCTCTAGGAAATTTTGAAGCCATTCCGCTTCTTCTGCTGTTTTGTCTAATGCTATGAATTCTGATTCCATAGTAGACCATACAATACATGTTTGCCTCGAGGATTTCTATGAAACGGCTGCATTACCAAGTGTGAAAGCAAATCCACTCGTAGATTTGGAATCCACTGTATCAGATATCCAGATAGCATCGTTGTATCCCTCTAGAACAACAGGATATCTCGTATAATGCAGACCATATTTTGAAGTTTTTCTCAGATACCTCAAAACTCTTACTATGGCTTTCCAGTGGTTATGTCCTGGATTGCTCGTATATCTGCTAAGCCTGTTTATAGCTTGAGCAATATCAGGTCGTGTGCAATTTGTCAGATACATCAGACTTCCGATGATTCTCGAATACTCTAATTGCGATACGCGTGAGCCAATATTCTTTGATAAATGAAGAGTTAGGTCTACATGAGTTCTAGCCATATTTAGATATTCTTTATTATATTTCTCAAGTATCTTCTCAACATAATGAGTCTGAGATAATATATACCCCTCTCATGTTCTGGAAATCTTAATTCCTAAGATCACATCAGCTACTCCTAAATCTTTCATATCAAATTTGATGGTCAATACTTTCTTGGTAGATTGAATCATCTCATGATTACTACCAATTATCAGCATATCATCTACGTAGAGATACACAATGACATATCCTTTTTGAGTTGATTTATTGTATACACACTCATTTATTTTGAACCCACTTGACAACATTTATTTGTCAAATTTTTTATGCTATTGTTTAGGTGTTTGTTTTAATCCATATAAGGATTTAACAAGTTTGCACACCTTTTGTTCTTGTCTAGGAATATTGAAACCTTCTGGTTGTTCCATGTAAATCTTTCCATCTAGTTCACCATTTAAGAATGTCGTCTTTACATCCATTTGATGTATTTCAAGACCAAATATAGCTGATATGGCTATGAACATTCTTATTTACGTGATACGAGTCACTGGTGAATAGGTATCAAAGTAATCAAGACATTTTTTTTATCTATAACATTTTATGACAAGTCTTGCCTTGTACTTATCTATTGATCCATCATGTTTCATCTTCCGTTTGAATATCCATTTGTAGCCCAGTGGCTTACAACCTGGAGGAAGATCAACCAACTTCTAAGTATAGTTTTGTAGGATGGAATCAATCTCACTGTTGATAGCCTTTTTCCACAAAGGTGCCTCCGTCGAAGACATTGCTTATTTATAGCTTTGAGGCTTATTTTCTAACAAGTATGTCAGAATATCGGGTCCAAATGACTTAGATGTTCTAGCTCTTTTGCTACGTCTAGGTTCAATTTCCTCAATATTTTCATGTTGATCCGAATCTTGGCCAATTTGATCACTGTCTTTAACAATATCAATAGTTCTTTTGAGAGACTTTGTTCTTTGTCTTTCCTTACCAGGAAATGTCTCTTCAAAGAATGTCGTATTCCTTGACTCAATTATCATATTTGGATTGATGTCAGAAATTTCAAACTTATGTACCAAGAAACGATACGCACTACTATTGTGAGCATATCTAATGAATATACAATCAACTGTCTTGGGTCTTATTATAACCTTCTTAGGTTTAGGAACCATTACTTTGGCGAAACACCCCCATACTTTCAGATATTTGTAGGAAGGTACGTGACCTTTCCATAATTCATATGGTGTCTTGTCCAATCTTCTATGAGGTAGCTTGTTTAGAAAGTAGTTGGCGGAAAGCAAAGCTTCCCCCCACAAGTTTTAGGGTAAACCAAAGCTTATCAACATGGCATTCATCATTTCCTTCAACGTTCGGTTTTTGTACTCAGCAATCCCGTTTTGTTGAGGAGAATAAAGAGCAGTAGTTTCGTGAATAATTCCATGATTGGAACAATATTCACCAAATGATGACACATATTCACCTCCTCTATCACTCTTGATTCTTTTGATTTTCTTGCCAAGTTGATTTTCAACTTCGTTCTTATAGTGTATAAAGCTCTCATTAGCTTCATCTTTGCTCCTCAAAAATACACATAACAAAATCTTGTGCTATCATCGATAAAAGTGACAAAGTACTTTTTACCGCCTCTTGTTTGCATAATATTCATATCACACACATCAGAGTGTACAAGTTCCAAGGGTTCAGAACTTCGTTCTATGGAATGAAATAATGCTCTATGCATTTTTGCTTCAATACATGCCTCACATTTATGTTGGTTATCAATTGTAAATTTAGGTATAAGGTCTATGTTAATTAATTTACGTATTGTATCATAATTAACATGTCCTAACCTCTCATGCCATACATTTTGTGATTCAATAATATAAGCGGAAGTGTAGCTTTATTATTAGCACTGTGCCGATTGACAGTCATTACATTGAACTTGAAAAGGCCCTCAGTGATTTATCATTTTCCTACATAGACATTATTTTTGGTCAGTACAAATTTATCAGAAACAAACACAAGCTTGAAACCATTCTTGCTAAGGAGTGAACTCGAAACCAAGTTCTTCCTAATATCAGGAATATGAAAAATATTCTTCAATGTAAGCTCTTTCCCAGACGTCATCTTCAGAACCACTGTGCCTTGTCTAACCACTGTAGAGGTAGAATAGTTTCCCATTGTCAGATGATCGCCACCATCGACCTTCTGATACGAGGAAAACATCTTGCTATCGGCATAGATATGACGAGTAGCCCCAGTGTCTACCCATCATTCTCTCGGATTTCCAACTAAGTTGGCTTCTGTTACAACTGTCGAGAGGTTCATCTCTGAGATCTCATCAGTTAGCTGCTCATCCTCAGTGACATGGGCCTCATTTTTATTTTTCTTACTTTTGTCCTGAGACTTCTTATTTTTGCAGTCCTTTGCCATATGACCGCTTTTTCCACAGATGTAGCACTTCCCCTTGAACTTTTTGTTTACTTGGGAAGAATCAGCTCCACTATTCATTCTCTTTTTGCTACCATTTCCACCATCGACTATGTTGGCCTTAGACTCTATAGTCTTGTAGCTGGCCTTCTCGGACTTCATGTTGTCATCTTCGATCCTCAATCAAATTGCAAGGTCTTCAAGACTCATCTGTTTCTTTTTGTGTTTCAGATAGCTCATGAAGTCCTTCCGTAATGGAGGCAACTTTTGAATGATTATGGCAACTGGCAACGGCACTAAAAACTTGTTGTGATATTTTATATCATACCGCAAGTATACGATGTCAAGTTTTAGTAAATGATAAGTAGAGTGTCGAACCCATAGAGATTATATTCAACTCACACTAAGTACTATAATTGATAATCAACATTTTATTTAGAAAGCAATTTAAAATAATCTAAATTAAAACTAAAAGATAAATAAAAAATATTAAAATGTTTAATGAGCATAAACAGGATAAGAGAGATTCTAGAGTCTGATTTCACCTAACTATACCCTATGTATTTGTTATGCCAATCAACTATTATTAAGTTTAGTAGTTTATAAGCCAAGAATCCTAAAGTATCTCACTCCCTCTTCCGAGCAATAGTGAAAAGATTATTAATTACCGACTTCGATATCCCTATAAAAATCTAATAATTAACAATTCATTATGCCTTGTGATTCTTTGTTAACGGCTTCAAAGGAATTATAGATTCTCCCGAACTCTATAAAATTCCTAGGTTATATCTTCTAGATCCTATTCAAAAACCCTCGCTCCCGAGCGATAGATTCTAAATATTCATCATCTCAATTTATGGCCAACAAATAAGAATCATTAAACGCAAGAGAATATAAATAAACTGATTCAAAACTTCATAAAACTCAATTTGGCAAATAATACATAGGTTCAAGCATTTGCTACATAATCCTTTAGAATTATGGAGTTAATTCATGACTAAAGATAAAAATAATGAAAATAATGTCATGAACATAATGGAAATCATAAGAGTTTAAAGATAGAAACTAGAAGATTAAACCTGAATCGAATCTCTTCGTATTCGTCTCCTCTTGTCGCTATTCAACATTCCTCATTGGATCTCCCTAAAAATATGTATTTTAAGTCTTGAGTTATGTATTGACCTCATCTTTAGGGTTTTGGATGAGCTTATGTATTTATAGGGAAGTCTTGGAGTCCTTGTGCATGTAAAACCCTGATTTCTGATGTTTCTGAGTGTCTTCCGCAGCATCGCGACGCCGGAAATTGGTGTTGCGACGATGTTCTCTCTAGATTTTACTATGAGATGCTGAAGGGGTGTCGTGACGCCAGACAAAATTTCTGGTATGCTGTTTTCTGCGTTCCAGCCTTTCCCGCGTGCTTTTGATTCGTCCGTAAGGTCCCAAAACAAGTCAAATGGCCCGAGATCCATGTTCCAATGCTTCCTACAAATAAAACATAAAAGAAACTATAAAATACATTAAATGACACGGAACCTAACAAAATAGTAAGCTAAAAATTCAGGAATAAATGGGTATAAACCGCACTTATCAGTAATGCACGAGCAACATTCCAAGGATGCATGTTAAGCATATTTAGTGACATGGTTGAATATTATTAAGAGGTCTTTATGGACGATATAACTGTTTTTGGGAACTCATTTGATAACTGCTTGAATAATTTGGAAAATATTTTGAAAAAATGTGAAGAAAAATGACTTGTATTAAACTGAGGAAATTTTCATTTCATGACTGATTCATGAATTATTTTGGGTCATGTTATGTAATCTAAAGGTATTGAGGTTGACAAGACAAAAGTAGAAGTGATCTCTAAATTGCCACCATAAAAAACAGTCAGGAAAATCCATTCTTTCTTAGAACATGCAAATTTTATAGGAGGTTCATTAAAAATTTTAGAACCATATCCAGACCATTGTGTAACCTCATATTAAGAGATGCAACATTTGAATGGACAGAAGAATGTTAAAAATCATTTAAAAAGATTATCAGTCTTTTAACTTCTGCTCCTATCATACAATCGTCTGATTGGTCTTTACCTTTTGAGCTAATGTGTGATGCCAATGATTATGTAGTTGGCGCTGTATTAGGACAAAGAAATGAAGGTAAGTCATATGTTACTTATTATGCAAGTGTAACTTTAAACAGTGCATAAATGAATTACACTACCACAAAAAGACTACTTATTGTAATATTTGCATTGGATAAATTTCGATCATATTTAATTGGTTCATCACTCGTTGTTTATTTTGATCATGTTGATGTTAGATATTTGATGTCTAAACAGGATACAAAGCCAATATTACTACGACGGATTTTGTTGCTGCAAGAATTCAATCTCAAGGATAAGAAATGAGCTGAGAATGTAGTTGTAGATAATTTTTCGAGACTCACAATTGACACAACTCTTATGAATGACTCTTTTCCGGATGATTTTTTATTTTCTGTAAATACAAAATCTTGGCATGTTAATATTGTCAATTTTCTTACAACATGAAAAATACCTCCCAACTGGAGCCATCAAGACAAGAATAAATTTTTGACCGAAGTCAAAAGATTCTACTGGGACGATCTATATTTGTTCAAGTATTGTCCTGATCATATTTTCCGACGATGCATACCGAATAATGAGATAAGTGGTGTTATTCAGTTTTTTCATTCAGAAGCATGTGGAAGTCATTTCTCATCTAAGAAAATCACTGTAAAAATCTTGTATTGTGGATTGTATTTGCCCACCTTATAGAAATATACACATGATTTCTGCAAAACTTGAGAATTTTCAAAAGTTGGGATCCATTTCAAAAATAAACATGATGTCTTTAAATCTCATCTTTGCCATCGAAATCTTTGATTGTTGGGGAGTAGATTTCATGGGTCCATTTCCACAGTCTTTTGGATTTTTATATATATTAGTTGGAGTTGATTATATCTCAAAATGGGTTAAGGTGATTCCTTGTCGAAATAATGATAACAAAACTGTGATTAAATTTTTAAAAGGAAATATTTTAAGTTGATTTGGAATCCCCCGGGCCACTATAAGTGTTGGAGGTAAACACTTTTGTAACAAGCCTTTTGAGACTTTAATGAAAAATAAGGAATTACATATAAAGTTTCCACTTTGTATCACCCTCAAACAAATGGTCAAGTTGAACTAGCAAATAGGGAAATCAAACAAATTTTGGAAAACACGGTCAACCCAAATCGCAAAGATTGGTCTCTTCGACTGACTGATGCACTTTGGGCATATCGAATTGCTTTCAAAACATCTTTGAGAATATCTCCATATCGTCTAGTTTATGAAAAACCTTGCCAGTTGCATGTAGAACTTGAGCATAAGACATATTGGGCTATTAAAGCATTCAACTAAAATCTTGAAAATACAGTCATGAACGTAAACTGCAATTAAATGAACTTGGAGAGTTAATGAATGATTCATATGAGAATACGAAAAATCTTAAAACTAAAACTAAGGCCTTTCATGATAGTCAAATTTCACGAAAAAATTTTAAATTGGTCAAAAAGTTTTACTTTATAATTCTCGTCTTCATTTATTTCCTGGAAAATTGAAATCCAAATGGAGTGGCCCATTTATTGTGAAGTACGTTTTCCCATATGGAGCTTTGACATTGAGAATCCTAGGGATAATGATGTATTTAAAGTAAATGGCCAATCTTTGAAACCATTTTTGGAGTGTTCAAATTTTCAAGAATCCATTTTCCTTTCAAACCCAGTGTACTGTGATTGATGTATTATAAGCTGCTATTTTCTTTTCTTTTCTTTTGTATTTGTCTAATTTTCATTTTTTTTCTTAAGTTTTGCAGTAATTTTTTTTTCTTTTTGTCATAGTCTTGTACCCTGGTTAAACAGCGGATAACAATACTTCGTGACTCTAAGTCGGTTCTTTTAGTTTTATAAAATTACTGATACCCTACAATCAAGGAATGGAAGAAACTCTCGTAAAAATCCAAAATCATTTTCCTTCTCTCCCCCAAAATGCTCTAATGAAAATTTACAAAGCACACACCAAAAGAATGAGGCTTTTTATGATCCATGATATTCCTAGTGATATTTGTTGGGTAATTGAAGTAAGAGTTCGCTTGGCAGGTGAGTCATCTGAATCATTCACTTCTTACATGTCTGGTTTAGGGAAAATCATATATGCTAAGAAACAAAGAGCTAATTAATAAGGTGTTTGTTATAAATGTGCACACTGGATGTGCAACACGCATTGTCATTATTTAGGAATGGTGTCTGACGATCGTGAAGATAAAATTCAATTCATTAGAGATAACTTAAGTAATGAGTCTTTAGATGATATATCATTGACTCTTAAGATGCATCCTAGTGGACATGTTCATCGAGTGATTCACAATTTGCATACACAATTTCAAAAAGAAAGACAATAATACAGTCTTAGGAATCTGACTTAAAAAGATCTTATTTGCCAATTTGTAAGAAAATTGGATGGGAAGCATATCCCCGATCCATAGAGGGCGTTCCAGCCGTTACTGGACGTAAATCCAGAGGAAGTTGCGAGCCACAATCACAACTACCAGTACATATTGTTTCAAATTATTGCTTTGTTTTCCTTTACTTTAAATTACGATTTTGATTTACTTTAATTTACTGTTTTGATTTCATTTACTTTAATTTTACCGACAGTATCTAAACTTTTTGACTTTCACGATCTATTTTACTATTTATTTGACAATTATCATTTTGCAGGTACCTGTGCTTTTATTACTCACCCACTTTTCAGGATCCATAAATACAGTTCATCATTTCTCTTTTTGATACATAAAAAAAAAGAGTAAAAAATATAGAAAACTTAAAGATGACGATTCACTAATATCTGTGTATTTTGTGGATCTAGCTCCGATATTAAATCAGAATTTGTTGAGGTTGCAAAAGAATTGGGTAGAGTTATGGCAGAAAGAAACATGCACTTAGTATATGGCGGTGGAAATCTTAGATTGATTGGATGTGTTTCAAAGGCTGTACAAGAAAGAGGCAGTCAAGTTTTAGAAATCATCCCAAAAATTTTGGCAGACGGAAATCTCATCGGAAAATCAAATGGAGAAGAATACATTATCGTAGGTATGTCTGAAAGACTCATTGAAATGATTAATCATATTGATGCTTTTATTACTTTACCAGATGGGCTGGGCATGTTGGAAGAAATATTCACAGTTGTGTTATGGGAAAATTTGAACATTCACTGAAAACTCATTGGACTACTTAATATAGATCATTTTATTGATTTTCTTTT
>SKCR01046112.1:0-169085 GCA_019454045.1 Zanthoxylum bungeanum | reverse complement strand
ACATAACACAACTTCTTCTCTCTCTCAAACTCTCTCACTCTCTCACGCCCAAAATGATGAAAACTCACTGGTTTGGAACCAGAAATGGCGTGAGCAATAGGGAAGCAAAGAGTGGTTTCTCATGGTGAGAAATCAAGTGCTAGCACACTACGAGTCTTGCGAAGGTGGTAGGGAGGTTCCCCCATGAGACGGGATCCATCCGACGAAGATTGGAGCTCCGTTTCTTCTTCAACCAATTTTCTGTTTTGCAGGGTAGTGGACTGCATGCAGTGGCGTGAAAGGCAGTGCGTTTTTGGGCTTGAATCGTCTCCAAATCGACTCAACCGATCAATGTGAGTATTCCGCTACCTCCGTTGATGTGTTCACACATAATTTCATGTCTTGTTTGACCTTGGGACCTTATATCCCGATGCTGATAATGTGGGCCTCGACCCTGGATTCATTCCCAATGTTGATGATGTGGGCCTCGACCTTGGGATTCATTCCCGAAGACTGCTGATAATAAAGTGGGCCTCGACCCTGGGATTCATTCCCGAAACAGCTTGTCTTTGCCGCTTTTTCTTTTTCTTCAAAACCTGCGAACAAAAACAAAACAAAAAAATGCGTGTATGTGACGTGTATGTATGTATGCATGGATGTATTTCCTATCCCGATGGGTTAGTGATGAGCGGAAAATATATCAATATTTACCGCCCCTTTTACTTAATATTTTGTTTAGTTTCTCGGGTTTGATGAACGTTTTGATATGTTTTATTTTATTTTGCAGATAAAATAATATCGGGACTCAATGAAATCATTTAGGACGAAATGTGGATCAAATAATGGCAATTATTGGACTTGATATATTAATTTTGGAGATTGGAAACTTGAAAGGGCGTTTTTGACGAAGTGCAGTTTTGGAAATTCCAGTTTTGCGCATCTGTCGTATTTGGGGCATAACTTTTTACTCAGATATCGGATTGAGGTGATTCAAGTTCCAGATTAAAGCAGACTCAAAGCTCTACAACGTTGAAAGAGAACATATTTTCAAATTCCGATGATTTCATGACCGAATTCGATTAACCATCCAGAAGTGTGTGGAGTGTAATTATTAAAAGTCATTATCAATCATTTTCAAAGCAAAATATTAATTAATAAATAATTAATAAAAATTATCAAATCACAACCAAACAAGATAAGAAATTAGTGGAGCAATTATGGATTGGGTGGAGTAATTAGTGGAGAAATTAATAATGGATTTGGTGGAGAAATTGATTGATGATTTGATGGTGGCAAAATTTTGCCTATAAATACCAAGCCATTTCATTTGTAAAATTCATACTTTCTTCTTTGAAATCCTTAATGAAAAAATAAAAAGATTGTATCTAGTTTGTTATTTTTAGTTTTCAGTAATTAATTTTCAATTTCGCACTTTCTTTTCTTTACTTTTCAGTTTTACTTTCCGTAATTTACTTTTACGCATAACACTTTCCTTTCTTACTTTTTCAGTTTTTATTTTTCAACCATGAGGAGGTAACTTCCCTCTGCCGAGGTGAAAGGTAATTCTTTTACTGTTACTATCTTAGATTAATCTCCCTTAGACACAACATATTCACTATTCTAAAATTTGACTTAAAAAGGAATACCGCTATATTGGTCGGTGGGCTATTTAATTTAAACTGTAATAACCTGACTAAGCAAGGATACCGCCAGATTGGTGGGTTGGTAATTTAATTTTAGTTCCGCCTTTATGGCTGGTTATTTCTTTATCGCCTACATGGCAGGTTCATGGACAAATTTTACCGCCTTTATGGCTGGTCGGACTTAACTTGACTTAATCAGGGTACCGCCTATATGGTCGGTTGGTTTTAATCTCACAAGTGATTATGTTATACTAAGGGAGATATCTAAGTTAGTAATTAGTAAAAGTAATTCCTTTTATCTTGGCAGTTTATTTTCATTTACTTTCCCGCTTTTACTTTCTCGCAGTTACTTTTTAGCATTTTTATTTTATGCCAGCTATGTATTGTAACTAAGTTAGTATCTAGGGTTGTGATGAATTTCAATATAACCGGTTTATAAGGGGTTAGATTATAGTTGGGGTAATTTAAAGATTTATTTATTGAGTCTTAATCTTAATGTTCTTTAATTTACTGGCCATTAATAAAATTGATTAGGTAAACTTAAAATGAACTAGACATATGGATTTTAAGTTTAAGACCTTAGACTCAATAACTCTCGATCTTCCTTGAGGATAGATAACCCTTTTAATAGATTTCCTTACAGGATAGGAATATACCTGTTGGGCGGGGGTAGCCATAATTGGAACTTAATCTTAATGAATCTAGGTAATTTGGTTGACATAGACATATGATTCAATTGGATTATACTAGGTATTTGAAATTGACCATCGGAAGAGGCTTTTACATAAATTAGTGTTCCAGGTTAATAAATCAATATATTACCCAACTTTAAGATAACCACTTCATCTTCTAAATAATATTGGAATTAATCACAACCCAGGATAGTTTTTATATAATTTGGATTTTTCTCAACCTACTTTTAAGCAATTTTATTTACTTGTTTTAAATTTAGAATCATCGTCATTTCAAATAATCAATCAAACAACCTGTTAGATACTGGTAATCAGTTGGCCCCATAAATTAATAACAAAAAGGTTTTAAGTCCTCGTAGGATCGATACTTTTTATACTACTTGAACGATACGTGCGCTTGCGTTATACGTGTGTGATTACGCGGTCAAGTTTTTGGCGCCGTTGCCGGGGACTTATTTATCTTTTACTATTAGTTTAGGGGTTAGATACGTTACTTGTATCTAATTTCTTTTTACTTATTGTTTTTGTTTTCTTGTGTTTCAGGTTCTCAGAAACTTCATGAGACGAACCAGAAGCTTTGAACTCCGACCGCTTGACCCAGAAATTGAAAGAACCATCAGACAGTTGAGAAGGGAAAGGCGAGAAGGCCAAGAAGCTTTAGTCAACATGGAACCTGAACCTTTGGAGGTTGCACAACCAATTCCCATTCGAGACAGAACAATTCCGGTGGTTGATAGACTCATTTCATGTATTGTACTTCCTCCCTTACCAGCAAATGCGTGTGACATCAAAACATGCATTCAGATGATTCAGCACTCAGTTCAGTTCGGGGGGAATGCAACTGAAGATCCTAATTCCCACATCAGCAACTTCCTGGAAGTTTGCGGTACTTTTAGCTACAACAGAGCATCAGAAGAAGCAATGAGACTGCGTGTTTTTCCATACTCCCTGAAGGACAGAGCTAAAGCTTGGCTACATTCACTACCAGCAGGTTCCATCACAACATGGAACACTTTAGCCACCAAATTTCTTGCAAAGTACTTTCCACCAGCCAGAACCGGAAAATTGAGGAATGACATCACATCCTTTGTACAACAAGATTCAGAATCCCTCTGCGAAGCTTGGGAAAGGTACAAAGATCTGCTCCAGAAATGTCCTCACCATGAGATTCCAAAGTGGCTACAAGTTCAGACCTTCTACAATGGACTTTCTGGAATAATGAGAACCACAATCGATGCTGCTGCTGGAGGAGCCTTGATGGCAAAAGGAGAAGATCAAGCCTGGGACCTAATCGAAGAAATGGCCAACAACAATTCCTTGTGGCCAACAGAAAGGAGCATGATCCAAAGAATTGCAGGAATTTATGAAGTTGGAGCAAACACAGCAGTGAATACCAGGCTGGATCAGATATGCAAATGTCTAGAAACACTTAGCACGCAAGTTGTGAACATCACTGGATCAACAAGTTCACCATATGGAGGAGCACCAGAGTCAAACCAACATGAAGAAACGGTGAATTATGTCAGCAATTTCAACAGACAAGGGAACAATCCATATTCCAACACCTACAACCCAGGGTGGAGGAATCATCCCAATTTTTCATGGAGCAACAATTCAGGCCAACAGCAGAACTATCCACCTGAATTCCAGCAACAGAACAAAGGCCAGGAGCAGGTAAATGAATCAGGAATAATAGAAGTGTTGACCTACTTGAAAAAGATGGAAGCAAAACACGACTCTCAAGCAGCAAGATATGACACTATATTTCAGAGCCATTCAGCCTCTATCAAAGCACTAGAGAATCAAATCGGACAACTAGCCAATGCTCAGAGTTACAGACCGCCAGGTACCCTTCCTAGCAACACAGAGCCAAATCCAAGGAACATGGGGAAGGAGCAATGTCATGCCATTATGTTAAAAAGCGGTACTGAAATTAATAAAGATGTTGGAGCCAAAACACTGCTGAGGAAGTTCCAAAAGAAACAAAGCAACAGATGGAGGAAAAAGAAGAAAAGGAAAAAGAACAGATCACTCCACCTCCACCTTTTCCTCAACGTCTTCAGAAGAAAAATTGGACAAGCAATTTTCTCGGTTCCTGGAGATTTTCAAAAAGCTGCATATCAACATTCCATTTGTAGAAGCGTTGGAACAAATGCCCACCTATGCCAAATTCATGAAAGATATCTTTCACGAAAACGGAGATTGGGAGATTACGAGACAGTAGCATTAACAAAAGAATGCAGTGCCATCATTCAGAGGAAACTTCCCCCGAAGTTGAAAGATCCTGGCAGTTTCACTATTCCTTGCATCATAGGAGAACATAACTTTGGTAAGGCTTTGTGTGATTTAGGTGCGAGTGTTAACTTGATTCCTTTCTCTATTTTCAGGAAATTACAGATTGGAGAAACAATGCCAACATCAGTCTCACTGCAACTTGCTGATAGAACGCTCGTATTTCCGAGAGGCGTAGTTGAGGATGTGCTGGTCAAGGTTGACAAATTCATTTTCCCAGCAGATTTTATTGTCCTTGATATGGAGGAAGACGCAGACGTGCCAATCATCCTTGGGAGACCATTCTTGGCTACAGGTCGAACCATTATTGATGTCAAAAAGGAGAATTAACCATGCGGGTACAGGACCAAGAAGTAACATTCAATGTTTTCAAGGCCATGAATTTCCCAGATGATGAAAAGAAGGAGGAATGTTTCAGACTCGATGTGATACACAGTACCATTCAGAACTCTGATGAAAGACAAAGTTCTACTGACAAACTTAAAACATGTCAATTGCCTGTGGAGCCTAAAGATAAAGCGTCTTTTGTACTGAAGGAGCCAATTCTTGCACTACAAGCAACAGAAGAGAAAAAGTTCCACCAACTTAACGAATTGGAGGAATTTCATAATCAGCCTTTTGAGGATGCCAAATTGTACAAAGAAAAGGGCAAGAATAGACATGATGAGAAGTTAGTGCGCATACAACTGGAACCAGGGCAGAAGGTACTGTTAAACAAATCAAGGGTGAAATTCTTCCCATGGAAGCCAAAATCACGGTGGTCAGGTCCATTTGTGATCACCAAAGTTTTACCAAATAGAGCCGTTGAGATACATGATCCTGACGCTAACAAAACTTTCAAGGTTAAAAACAAGCGTGTCAAGCACTACTGGGGAGAATCATTTGAGCGACAAAAAGAAAGTGTTACACTTTCAGATCCAGCTTAACATTCGAAAAGTCACGTCTAGCTGACGACTTTAAACTTAGCGCTCGCAGGGAGGCAACCCATGCAATTTGTGTATATATTGTGATTTTGTGTGATTTAATTTTGTGTGTTTAGTTTTTGCAGATTAAGATGGAAGAAGCTCTCGTAAATCTTCGCAAGCAATTTCCTTCTCTCCCTCAAAAATCTCTGATGAAAGTATACAAAGCTCGCTTGGAACGGATGAGGTTATTGACAATCCATGGAATTCCTAATGATATTCGTTAGGTAATTGAAGCACGAGTCCGATTGGCAGGTGAGTCTCCTGACTCTTTTATTTCACATCTGCCTGGTTTTGGAAGAAGCACATATGCAAAGAAACGTAGAGCTAAGCAAATGGGTGTTTGTTTTAAATGTGCACGATTTAATTGCAACACTCATTGTCGTTCTTTAGGAATGGTGTCTGATAATCGCGAAGACAAAATTAAATTCATTAGGGATGGCTTGAGTAAGGAGTCTGTAGATGAAATATCTTCAACTCTTGAGACGCATCCCAGTGGATATGTTCACATAGCCATTCGCAAATTACATACACAATTTCAAAAAGAAAGACAACAATTAAGTCTCGGGAATCTGACTTAAAAAGACCATGTTTGCCAATTTATAAGAAAATTGGATGGGAAGCTTGTCCCTGACGCATAGACGTCAATCAAGCCGTTACTTTTCTTGTAAACATTATATCTCTTTGTCTTTTCTTAATAATTGTGATTTGTTTTGTTGTTTTCTTTTATTTTCTCCGACAGGATCCAGACCTTTTTGACTATCACGATATTATTTCGCTACTAATCGTCCTCTGGAAGATACTTGTGCTATTATTACTCACCCTTTTCAGGTACTATAAATTCAGCCCGTCATTGCACTTTTGAAGGCATCCCGAGTTGAGAAAGAAATACATATAAAAATGGAAGCCACTTCAAGAAGACGAGTTGAGAACATCTGTGTGTTTTGCGGTAGTAGTATTGGTACTAAGCCACAATACGTAGAAGCAGCACAGGAATTGGGTCGAGTCTTAGCAGCAAGGAATATGCACTTAATATATGGCGGAGGCAATCTCGGACTTATGGGGATCATTTCAAAAGCCGTACAGGAAGGAGGCAGTCATGTTTTGGGAATCATCCCAAAACCCTTGGCAGAGGCAAATCTTATTGAACCAACAAACGGAGAGGAACTGATCGTGCCAGGTATGTCTGAACGACTGGTAGAAATGATTAACCGTTCTGATGCTTTTATTGCTTTGCCAGGTGGCTTGGGCACATTGGAGGAAATTTTTATAGTACTATCTTGGGCGAACCTGAACATACACCAGAAACCGCTTGGACTACTCAACGTTGATGGATTTTATGATTTTCTTTGTGTGTTTCTTGATGATGCTCGGAGAAATGGGTTCGTGTCAAAACCTATGAAAGAACTCCTCTTTACTGCCAGAACTGCTCCGGATCTAATAGACCAACTCATAGCCTATGAACCGAAAGTTGACCCTATCAGTTCAAAAATAAAATGGTCTGAGGACGATCGTGGTAAGAAGCGACGAATAATCTGGATCTTAACCTTTAATTTTCCTGTATAATTCAGCTAACCAGTATTATTTTCTAAACTCTTCTTTCACTGTTTAAGACATTGGGGACAATGTCTCATTTAGGTTTGGGGGTGAGGATAGTTAATAGTACTTGTTTGTATTTTGTTTTTATTTTTAGTCCAAAATTTTTCGAAAAATACAAAAAAATTGAAAATTTTCAAACATTACAAAAATATTTTGCATTTTTGTGTTTTATTTTAACTAAAAGGTGAAATTGGTAAGAAATAGCCGAGTAAGGAGTTTCCACTCTTGAGACGTATTTCAAACCATTTATTTCGAAACAAGTTAATTTTTGTTTATTTCATTTTGAATTATTTAATTTGTGAATTCTCCATAATACTGACTAAAATGAATCTTCATATGCTCATTTGACAGGTATTATCAACATATATAGTAACATACGGACATGAGCTAAAATTGAAAAGTTTGTAATATTCAATGCTCTAGTTTAATTGGAGGAAGCATCTCAAAAAGTAATGGAGTAAAAAAAAAAAAAAAAAATCTGAGATCCGAGTTATTAAGTCTGTAAGGATGTCTTAACACCTAGTGCCCTAAAACCAACTGGTTTGGGAGTCATTGGCCCAAAGCTCGTTACATGGATCAAAGATGCTGCAAAAATATTTATATCTGAAGTCTGAGTAATTAAGTCCGTAGGGGTGTCTTAACACCTGGTGCCCTAAAGCCAACTGGTTTGGGAGCCACCGACCCAACACTCGCTACATAGATGGAAGATATTGTATATAAATAAAAAATAGTGAAAAAAAAAATCAAAGAAAAAAAATCAGAAAAATGAGAAAAATTATTCCATTGCTACAAAAAGGTGTGAAATCTGATAGAACTTCAGGACAAAAATATTACTCTCTTATCAACTGCACTTATGACTGTTGTGGGCAAAAATGAGTTGTTTAATATTATGTTGGCTGTGTATATGAATAATGGTAAAAATAATCGGAGAATTTACTTATTTAGTAATTTAGAAAGAAACAAAACAACTAGAAACTTGTAGTAGAAGTTTCACTTGATTAGTCATTAACTTCTTTATTCTCTTTTCTCTTGTCTTTTTGCTTTTGTGTGCATTAGTTTTAACTAACTTTTTACTTTTGTAAAACGTTTGTGGGTATCGTTGCTGTAAACCCTCACGAGACTACAACTCGTCCACTAGGGACACCTATGGGTTTAAAGGCTTGTTGCATACGCTAAATGCAACCGTGATCCCTATGAAAGTGGCTTAGTTTAATTTTAATTTTATTTTGTTGTTTTGCTCGAGGACTAGCAAAATCGTAGGTTTGGGGGTGTGATGAGCGGAAAATATATCAATATTTACCGCCCTTTTACTTAATATTTTGTTTAGTTTCTCGGGTTTGATGAACGTTTGATATGTTTTATTTTATTTTGCAGATAAAATAATATCGGGACTCAATGAAATCATTTAGGACGAAATGTGGATCAAATAATGGCAATTATTGGACTTGATATATTAATTTTGGAGATTGGAAACTTGAAAGGGCGTTTTTGACGAAGTGCAGTTTTGGAAATTCCAGTTTTGCGCATCTGTCGTATTTGGGGCATAACTTTTTACTCAGATATCGGATTGAGGTGATTCAAGTTCCAGATTAAAGACGACTCAAAGCTCTACAAAGTTGAAAGAGAACATATTTTCAAATTCTGATGATTTCATGACCGAAATCGATGAACCATCCAGAAGTGTGTGGAGTGTAATTATTAAAAGTCATTATCAATCATTTTCAAAGCAAAATATTAATTAATAAATAATTAATAAAAATTATCAAATCACCACCAAACAAGATAAGAAATTAGGGATGAAGGAATTAATGATTTGGTGGAGAAATTGGATGGATGGAAATTAATAATGGAGGGAAAGAATGATGATTTTGAGATGATTTACCTATAAATCCAAGCCATTTCATTTGTAAAATTCATACTTTCTTCTTTGAATCCTTAATGAAAAAATAAAAAGATTGTATCTAGTTTGTTTATTTTTAGTTTTCAGTAATTAATTTTCAATTTCGCACTTTCTTTTCTTTACTTTTTCAGTTTTACTTTCCGTAATTTACTTTTACGCATAACACTTTCCTTTCTTTACTTTTTCAGTTTTTATTTTCAACCATGAGGAGGTAACTTCCTCTGCCGAGGTGAAAGGTAATTCTTTTACTGTTACTATCTTAGATTAATCTCCCTTAGACACAACATATTCACTATTCTAAAATTTGACTTAAAAAGGAATACCGCTATATTGGTCGGTGGGCTATTTAATTTAAACTGTTAAAACCTGACTAAGCAAGGATACCGCCAGATTGGTGGGTGGTAATTTAATTTTGGTTCCGCCTTTATGGCTGGTTATTTCTTTATCGCCTACATGGCAGGTTCATGGACAAATTTTACCGCCTTTATGGCTGGTCGGACTTAACTTGACTTAATTAGGGTACCGCCTATATGGTCGGTTGGTTTTAATCTCACAAGTGATTATGTTATACTAAGGGAGATATCTAAGTTAGTAATTAGTAAAAGTAATTCCTTTTATCTTGGCAGTTTATTTTCATTTACTTTCCCGCTTTTACTTTCTCGCAGTTACTTTTTAGCATTTTTATTTTATGCCCTAGCTATGTATTGTAACTAAGTTAGTATCTAGGGTTGTGATGAATTTCAATATAACCGGTTTATAAGGGGTTAGATTATAGTTGGGGTAATTTAAAAGATTTATTTATTGAGTCTTAATCTTAATGATCTTTAATTTACTGGCCATTAATAAAATTGATTAGGTAAACTTAAAATGAACTAGACATATGGATTTTAAGTTTAAGACCTTAGACTCAATAACCCATGATCTTCCTTGAGGATAGATAACCCTTTTAATAGATTTCCTTACAGGATAGGAATATACCTGTCGGGCGGGGGTAGCCATAATTGGAACTTAATCTTAATGAATCTAGGTAATTTGGTTGACATAGACATATGATTCAATTGGATTATACTAGGTATTTGAAATTGACCATCGGAAGAGGCTTTTACATAAATTAGTGTTCCAGGTTAATAAATCAATATATTACCCAACTTTAAGATAACCACTTCATCTTCTAAATAATATTGGAATTAATCACAACCCTGGATAGTTTTTATAAATTTGGATTTTTCTCAACCTACTTTTAAGCAATTTTATTTACTTGTTTTAAATTTAGAATCATCGTCATTTCAAATAAATCAATCAAACAACCTGTTAGATACTGGTAATCAGTTGCCCCATAAATTAATAACAAAAAGGTTTTAAGTCCTCGTGGGATCGATATTTTTTATACTACTTGAACGATACGTGCGCTTGCATTATACGTGTGTGATTACGCCGGTCAGTTAGGCCTTCCTTGTGCTCCTTGGTGCCATTTGCCTACAAATTTCTCTGGTCGCCCCATGGGTAGGCTTACAATTTCCTTCTGCCAGTTCTTTTCTGGTGGTTGGTCAGTTCTATTTTATTGTTGGACAATTATGACTCATAGCGTCACTATTTGTACAGATCATGGTGTTGTTGTACAAATTAACTATGTGACAAAGGAGATTGATCTCTTATCATTTGTGATTAGATCACCAAGATGTATAAATGATAGGAGGTCTTTATGATTAGTTCCTGGATTGAGATGATATGAGACAGTATCAGTCCACGAAGGATTAATCATTAAATATCCATAGTCAGAGTATTATCGAGATTGGACATCGATAAATGCGAAAAAGACTAGTATTACACTTGTGCGCGTTGTGAGGGCATAACGACATAGTTCTCATATATTTGGGTATAGGATACTCATGCAAGTGTAATAGGAGGTTGTGTTTCACCGATGGTATGGGAAACAGCTTCGCTCTAGATAGACCCCCTCGGAATTCCATTGGTAGTATGACTGTGTGTCTATGGAAGTCCGAAATCAGGGTAGGTGTATGTGGTCTTAACTAGAGACTTACACCACTAATACTTGCGACAATCAATATAGTTTGGTTTTGGTCGTCCAGGACTTTAACAGGTTCTGTGTACGCCTCTGCTGGGTATATTGAGAATCGTAGTGTGTTGGGTGTGATTTCAAGACGGAAGTATCACTTCACTCTTATGGAGATGATGGTCACGTAGGATACGAGACTGGTTCTCTTATATGCTGCAGCTATCGGGATATTATGACTAGGTCATGTATATCCGATTATAGAGACTAGTCACCTGACATCCGACAGGTGCTTCATACGGGGCAGACACAATTCCAGCCCCAGGCCTAGCACATGACATCTGATACTGGATCGATATACGCAATACTACGTATACTACGCCTGATATAGATCTTATATTCCTGTAAGGATATTTCTAGAGAATTGGGTAGGCATGGCTCTTTGCTAGAAGCCAACCTTGTCTTGTAAATTGGTAAAAATGTAGTACTAGGTACTTACGTGTTCGGATAGTCCGATGACCGAATTTACTGCCAACATATCCGGGGATCTCATGGGTCGGCATTTCAAATTCGAGTGCGGCACGCAAGTCAAATCAAGCATCAAATCACTAGTCGCATCAAGCGTCAAATCATTAGTCACTTTGAGTGATGTGACAACTTGTCACTTGATTGATTGAGTGATGTGAATAGTTGATGGAAGTGGTTGGAATTAATTGCCAAATTTTGGCTCCGAAACTTGTTGACTTTTTGAAAGCTTTTACAACTTTTGGTAAATAAATTTTAATTAATTAAAAAGAGTATTAGATACACTTTTTGGCAACCAACACAAAGAACACTCTATCTCTTTCTTCTTCATCTCTCTCACGCCTATGGTGGGTATTTCTTCACTATTTTTCTGGGCAAAATCGTGAGCAAGTGAAGCAAAGTGTGATGTTTTTGTGGCAAAAACATCAAGAGCTAGCACTCCGAGAGACATGCGAATGTGATAGGGAAGTGCACCCACGAGCTTGGAATCACCATGACAAAGTTTGGAGCTTGATGGAGGAAGATTGAAGCCGATTTTGAGGACTGCAAAAAGCCCACTACCGTGACTTCTTGGAGGAGGCAGAATAATTTTTGTTCGTCGCCGCGTCGCTCAACCGATCTATGTGAGTATTCTGCAACTCCCTCTATGTATTCGCATGTTATTTTCATTGCTTGATAATGATCTTGGGATGCTTAGCAAATTCCAACAATGGTATCAGAGCCAGGTTAAAAGCATGAAATTTGATTAGGGCTTAAAATTTGGGTAAATTGATTTTGAGCATGAATTTATGAAATTGGATGAATGAATATGCTTAAATGTGTTTTAATTGAAGTTTGATTTGATCAATTTCAAGAAAAATTGTTTGGAACATTTTTTCCCAAAATCTTTAGCTTGGCCGAATGGATACTAAGCCCTAATGTCTTGGAATTTTTGATTTTTTGATCATTGGATGTGTTGGAAATCAATTGGGAATATTGATTTAATATTGAATTGAATTTAATTGGATTGAATTTGATTTAGACATTAAAATCCCTATAAAGCCGAGAATTTGAGCATGAATATTGGGTTTGATTTTTTGTTAAATTGTGTTGGACGTGATTTAATGTTAAAGAGCATGATTAATTAGGCTAATTGATGTTTTAGAAATATTAATTGGGTAATTAATTATGTAATTAAATTGTAAAATTGGGTTTTTTGTAATTTAATTATGTTGGGCCTATTTTGTAAAATTGGGCTTGAATGTTGTTATTGGGCTTGGCTGTACCAAGTTAGGTTTAGGCTAAATTGGTTGGATCCAATTGGGTCCAAAACCGCCTCCATAAAGCCCAAATGCGACTAATAGACCTTTAAAGTTTAATTGGGCCTAAATTGATTTCTGGGCTTATGGGGTAACTCTTTGATTGGGCTTTGGTTGCCGAAGCCCACGCCTTAAAGAAATTAATTAATAGCCCATTGGACTTTAATTAAATTGACGATGGACGTTAATCGGGCTTTGAGACCCGTAACGATTAAATTTGGAATTTAAATCATAAAGGTTCGTTAAATAAAGTGTAGTATTTAATTTGGAATTAAATAGCGAATTAGTATTAAATACAAATTGAATTGGATTTAATTTTGTAGTTTAATTTAATTCAAGAATTCGTACTTTGAGTACTTATTCGTAAAACGAGTTTGACTCGCACAAAATCAAATCGTTGTTTGAACATTGGATGGTCATTAATTATCAAATTAATTAATTTGATTAGATTGATTGATAACATGCTTGTGTGAATACATGGTTGCGATGCATGAATAATGTATATCGAATGGATATTAGATGGGTGAGGCAATTTTAGAAATTGTTGTAATAAATTTGGAATTTATTAATTGGACCTGCGTGTCCAGCCTTATTACCTCATTATTCTTTGTATTCTCTTCTCACCTATTCCCCTCAATGTAAATGAGGTTTCTTTAGAAGTGTAGTGTAACGGGTAGAAGTAAATACTTGTGCTAGCGGGAGAGAGAAAGGGAGAGATTTGATCTAGGATCAATATGTTAAGTATCCATCCGCATATCATTATTATTTTATTTATACGCGTTTTATTATGTGTTTAGAATGCATGTTTAAGGGTGTATGATGATGAGACCTTAATCAAGATAATAAATTGGTTGCCAATTTGCACTCGAAAAACCCTCGCAAAATATTAAGCGTTTTTCCTTCCATTGAGTGATTCTTACTCAAGATCTAACACTGGCATTGGTTTGTTGGGCAAAGTCAAGGCCTTTGTCCGTCGAGGATGTGTTTGAATCACGAAGGCTTTGTTATATATTGGTGTCTTGTCCAAGTTGTGGTTTGTTGGCCAAATTCAAGACCACTACTTGTCCATCGACATTGATTATGAAGCTTTCCATGGTCAATAGGTCACGCTTGACTGGGATCACTAAGTTTGTTGTGCCAAAGCCAAGGCTTAGTTGATTCAGAGGAAAAAGGTTAGGCAATATATTGGATATATTGGCATATATAAGATATATGTTTCGGACTTGGATGTCCCCCTACTGGATCTAGGAATTGGATAGGATCCAATTGATCTTAGAGATCTACCTAGTTAATTATCATACAATTTGTTGGCCAAAGTCAAGATTGTGTGATATTTAAAAAGATCCTAGCCCACTAGGAAACACGATTTCCCGAGTACTCGACAGAGGGTTAGAGGCTCGCCGAAAAATAGTGGGAGGCAAGAATTGAATTTGCAATATTCGTTTAATTACTTGCCATACGTGCTCAAACAAATATCATTCGTCAAATTAATTAAATGTTAGTTGGACTAATATTTAAAACGTTGTTTTATAAAACAGTTGGACTGTATTCAAACAATTTATTTATAATTGATTATGTAATTGGATTATAATAATCATTATAATAAAAAGTACCTAAATCGTTGATTAAATAGTTGGACTATTAGAATCAATATAAAATTGAAAGATTGACATTTAAAACATAATCCTAGGGAAAATATAATTAAATGGTTTAATTTTCAAATTGGGAATAAAATTTCAGGATGGTCCTGGAAACTAATAAGTTACTTTATTTGATAAAATAACATATTAGGCCTAAGCCCGGATTTATGCAAATAGTAGAGCATGATCTTTGGAAGAATCATGTGATGATAACTTCAGTGTTTAATCCATTAATCTTGCCGAGTAGATTCCTTAATTTCTTAATCAGAACTAAGGATTAGATCCTTAAATTATGATAATGAAACTGAAGGATCTTCATAAATCTATACTTTGATTTTAGAAGTAGTAAATTGCAATACATAACTCTTGGAGAGTTATGTTGGTTTCTATTAAGGTCCCAAGATCAATAATAAGCATGAAAGATGTGCGAATACAAATCGAAGAAGTTGCGGAATACTCACATCGATCGGTTGAGCGACGCTGCAAGCAATGAAACTCAAAATCTACCCACTGGTTACATTCGGCAGTGAGCTGTGACAGTTCACTAGTTTGGGCGTCAATAGTGGTCCTTCGTCAAGCTCCAAGCTTCGTCGAATGGTTCCCAGCTCATGGGTGGACTTCCCTATCACCTTCGCATGTCTCGTAAGTGTGCTAGCACTTGTGATTTTGCCACAAAATCCCACTCTTGCTTCCCATAATTTTCGGTCACAGCCCAGCAAATCAGAAAGTTTTTGGCCCCTTTAGGCGTGAGGATGAGAGAGATAAGAGGAAGAGAAAGTTGTTTGGTTTGATTCCAAATTTGTGTATCTAATACACACATTTGAATTTCAAATTCATTTCATATGCATTTGGCTTTCAAAAAGTCAAATAATAATGGCACCAACAACTTCTATCAACTTACATCAATCCATCAAGTTGTCAAGTCACATCACTCAAAGTGACATGTGATTTTGACGCTTTATGCGACTAATGATTTGACGCTTGATTTGACTTACGTGCCGCACTCGAATTCGAAATCCGAATGCGCTCGCAAATTATCTCAGGCTCGGGTTTGCTAATTCCAAATTAACGAATTTTCCGTTGCGTCGTAATTAAATGATTACGCCTAGCGAAGTCACTATTCATGTCAATAACGAATTAATTCTAAATTGATTCGTTCGCCCGAATTAAAATCTAATTTTAATTCCGCGTCGAAATCCAATTTCGTATAATATATCAAATATATTATTTACCGATTAATTCCAAATTAATCGTTATCTCTCTTTAAATGATATTTTATCCCAGATAAAATATCTCCGCAATTAATCCCAGATTAATTCTCTCTCTCAACTAATTAATCCCAGATTAATTTAGAGTGCGAGTTATACGTCATCCGTGAATCTTTGGGAAGCGACCCATGAGATCCCCGGATATATTGGCAGTAAATTCGGTCGTCGGACTATCCGAACACGTAAGTACCTCGTACTACGTTTATATCGATTTTCAAGACAAGGTTGGCATCTAGCAAAGCGCCATGCCTACCCAATTCTTCGGAAATATCCTTACAGGAATAAATGATCTATATCAGGCGTAGTATACGTAGTATTCCGTATTTTTTTCCAATATCGAATGAGCACGTGCTAGGCCTGCGGCTGGAATTGTGTCTACCCCGTACGAAGCACATGTCGGATGTCTGGTAACTAGTCTCTATAATCGGATAAACATGACCTTGTCATTTTATCCCGATGACTGCAGTACTTAAGAGTACTAATACCGTATCCTACGTGACCATCATCTCCATATGACTGGAGTGACACTTCCGTCTTGACATCACACCCAACACACTACGATTCTCAATATACCCAGCATTGGCGTACACAGAACCTGTTAACGCCCTGGACGACCGCAACCAAAGTATATTGATTGTTGCAAGTATTAGCGGTGCAAGTCTCAGGTTAAGACCAAATACACCTACTCTGATTTCGGATTTCCATAGACACATAGTTATATTACCAATGGAATTCCGAGGGGGTCTATCCAGAGCGAAGCTGTTTCCCGTACCATCGGTAAAACACAATATCCTATTACACTTGGATGGGTATCATATACCCAAATATATGAGAACTATGACGTTGTGCCCTCACAACGCGCACAAGTGCAATACTAGTCTTTTACATATTTATCGATGTCCAATCTCGATAATACTCTGATTAGGGATATTTAATGATTTATCCTTCGTGGACTGATACTGTCTCATATCATTCTCCGTCCAGGTACAAATCATAGGGACCTCCTATCATTTATACATCTAGGTGATCGAATCACTAATGATAAGAGTGCAATCTCCTTTGTCACATAGTTAATTTGTACAACAACACAATGATCTGTAAAAATAGTGACGCTATGGGTCATAATTGTCCAACAATCTCCCACTTGGCCTATTGCCAGTCACTCGAGTGTCTTACACCCGAACTATGTACGGTTGGCTCAAACTGCTGAGAAAAGGCTTTCGTCAGCGGATTTGCATGATTATCATCTGATGCGATTTATTCGATCATCACATCGCCACGATTTATGATCCGAACGAATCAGATGAATATCGAAGTATGTATCTGGATCGTTTATGAGACCATTAATTCTTTAGCATGTGCTCAAGCCTAGCTCAGCTGCTAACAGAATTATATCTAATCTGATTAGATTTTTTATCGACCCAGAAGGCTTCTATTGCTGCCTCAACTGCAGCAATAACCCACATTTATTGTTTATTCGGTAACAGTATCTTGCATGGAAGATTTCCAGCTCATTGTATCGTTATTCAAACTGTATAGTACCGTTTACGACTTATAGTCATTTTATCGGTTTAGGAAACTTGCATTAGTGATTCCAGTCACTTGAAGTTTAAGACAGCATCCTTAGTTCCCTGAGATACTAATGGATGTTCTTAACATCAATCCAGTGACTATCACTTGGATTGGCATGTTTGTGAATCCATATGCTCAAAGCGTATAATACACCAGGTCACGTACATTTTTCAATGTACGATTTCATAGAGAGTTACCAAAAGCCAAGCTTTCACCGATTAATTTTTATGGGAATATCATTTCCAAGAAATGACATATATTATCATTATTTTATAGGACAGCCACTGTCAGTGCGCTCCCACTAACCCTCTTATATACACAAGAATCATTTTTGTTTTGAATTAAATCATAAACTATTATGATTACATCAAAACGATAATTCCAAGAACCTAATGCATGCTTCAATCCAAACATGGATCGAATAACCTGCAAATCTTGTTTGCTAGTTTTGGTACGACAAAACCGTCAGGATGTTGTAAACATCCTCCTAAAGGTTTCCTTTTTCAGGAAAGTGATTTTCCCGTATAGCTGACATATTTCATAAATGAAACATGCACCATTTGCAAGCATTATCCAAATGGATTTACCATGGCAACAGGTAAAAGGTTGAATCGAAATCAACACAATGTTGATAACGATACCTTTCCGCTAAAAGCCTAGCTTTATACGTTGGTATGTTGCCATCCATGTATGTCTTCCTTGAAGACTTATACAATACCAGTATGCACAATGCCTTGTGGTACATCAACTAGTATCCAAACATAGTTGATATACATGGAAAGGATCATATGGCACTTTGCCATAAGATAGACATCTTTATGAGGTGAGATCAGAAACCCATACCCCAGGTTGTTTTCTGACTCTCTCCGACTTACGCGGTTCTTGTGTATTCGAAGATTAATAGTAATAGTTTCATCCTTTATGAACTATTTGTGTTCCATTAAGATTCGGTGCTTTGAATAGTATTACTCTGATTTTCATCGAGTTTTACTATCCTCCCACTTACCACAGTATATCGGTATTCCTCTTAGGAAAACCGCATGGTGAGCAACAATCTAATTGTTCTCATATGAGTTGTATAAGTACTATACTTTGGTATCCCTAGGATAACCTACAATTGGCACTTATCCTATTTGGGTTTTAGTTTGGTATCATCCAAACTTAAAAGTTTCCGATTTGTGTTCTTCAAAAGAAACACATAACCATAACGCGATGCCACATCCGTATAGGTCACGAAATATTCATATCCAACTCTATCCTAGCTAGACATGGGCCCACTTGCTTCACTATGAACTAGGGCTAACAGATCGGTGGCATTTACACTTTTACCAAGTAAAGGTGTTTTAGGCACTTTGCCCAATACACTAGATTCGTAGACTTTATTTGAATGGGATCAAATTAGTTCGAGTACCCACTCTTCGAAAGTGTGGATATACGAGTCTTGTTTAATTGTGTCCCAGACAACAATGCCACATTAGTTTCTTCTGATCAAATCAGTTCGAGCTATTTTATTGTCATGTTATGTATTTGAGATTTATTTATATTCAACATATAAATTCTGTCATTCACATCTAATGTGTTTATCTCAATATCATCTTTATATAATAAAACACATTAGTGTTCTAGAATATAAAGGTTCACCCGCAGCGAGTTAAACACTGATATAAAGATAATGTATCTAGTCAAACTAGTTACATTATAACAGTTTCCAAATTTAGGTACACACCTGAGGGTCACTATTTGTACAGATCATGGTGTTGTTGAACAAATTAACTATGTGACAAAGGAGATTGCACTCTTATCATTTGTGATTAGATCACCTAGATATATAAATGATATGAGGTCCCTATGATTTGTTCCTGGACGGAGAATGATATAAGACAATATCATTCCACGAAGGATAAATCAATAATAAATGAATAGTTTGAATATAGTCCAACTATTTATAAAACAACATTTAAATATTAGTCCAACTAACATTTAATTTATATGACGAATGATATTTGTTTGAGCGTGTATGTCAAGTAATTAAACGAGTATTGCAAATTCAATTCTTGCCTCCCACTATTTTTCGGCGAGCCTCTAACCCTCTGTCGAGTACTCGGGAAACCGTGTTTCCTAGTGGGCTAGGATCCCGTTAAATATCACACAATCTTGACTTTGGCCAACAAATTGTATGATAATTAACTAGGAAGATCTCTAAGATCGATTGGATCCAATCCAATTACTAGATCCGGTAGGGGGACATCCAAGTCGAAACATATATCTTATATATGCCAATACATCCAATGTATTTCCTAACCTTTTCCTCTGAATCAACTAAGCCTTGGCTTTGGCACAAGCCAATGCCAGTCTCGGATCTTGAGTGAGAATCACTCAATGGAAGGAAAGACGCTTAATATTTTTCGAGGGTTTTTCGCGTGCAAATTGGCAACCAATTTATTATCTTTGTTAAGGTCTCATCATCATACACCCTTAAACATGCATTCTAAACACATAATAAAGCGCATATGAAAAATAATAATGATTTGCGGATGGATACTTTACACATTGATCCTAGATCAAATCTCTCCCTTTCTCTATCCCGCTAGCACATGTATTTACTTCTACCCGTTACACTATACTTCTAAAGAAAACTCATTTACATTGAGGGGAATATGTGAGAAGAGAATACAAAGAATAAAGAGGTGAAAAGGCTGGACACGCAGGTCCAATTAATAAATCAAATTTATTTTAAAACAATTTCTAAAATTGTCCCACTCATCTAATATCCATCTGATATACATTATTCATGTATCGCAACCATGTATTCACACAAGCATGTTATCAATCAATCTAATCAAATTAATTAATCAATTAATTAGTGACCATCCAATGTTCAAACAACGATTTGATTTTGTTCGAGTCAAACTCGTTTTTGCGAATAAGTACTCAAAGTTCGAATTCTCGAATTAAATTAAACTACATCATTAAATCCAATTTAATATGTATTTAATACTAACTCATTATTTAATTCCAAATTAAATATCACACTTTATTAACGAACCTATACGACTTAAATTCCAAATTTAATCGTTATGGGTCTCAAAGCCAGATTAACGTCCAACGTCAATTCAATTAAAGTCTGTTGAGCTTTTAATTAATTTCTTTAAGGCGTGGACTTTTGGTCAACACGGATCAAACAGAATAACCAAAATCCAATCTGGGAATTACCCCATAAGCCCATAAATCAATCTTGGCCCATTAGGCCAAATTAAACTTTAAAGGTCCATTAAGTCGTATTTGGGCTTTATGGAGGCGGTTTTGGGCCTAATTGGATCCAACCAATTTTGCCTAAACCCCAACTTTGTACAACAAAGCCTAATAAGCCCATTTACAACATTAAAGCCCAAATCCAATTTTAAAGCCCAACATAATTAAACACAAAAAATCCAATTTCACATTTAATTAACCTAAAGTGTATATCATAATTAATCATCCAAATTAACATTTCTAAAACATCAATTTAAACAATTAATCATGCTCATTAACCACAAAACATGTCCAACATATTTTGATCAAAAATCAAACCCAATACATGCTATTAGCTCTCGGCAATGGAGGGGATTTTTTTGTCCGATTCGAATTCAATCCAATTAATTCCACATCGACATAAAATTACATTCCCGAATGATTCTAACTCATCCAATGAATCAAAAATCAAAATCACCAAGACATATAGGGCTCATATACTTTCGGCCAAGCTCTAAGTATTTTGGGGAAAAATGTTCGAAACAATTTTTCAACAAATTGATCCAATCAATCATATATAAAACACATTCAAGCATATTTAATCATCCAATTTCATAATTCATGCTCAAAATAAATTTTACCCAAATTTTAAGCCCTAAACATTTCATGCTCAAACCTTGCTCTAGATGCCATTGTTGGTTTCTATTAAGGTCCCAAGATCAATAATAAGCATGAAAGATGTGCAAATAAAAATCGAAGAAGTTGCGGAATACTCACATCGATCGGTTGAGCGACGCGGCAAGCAACAAAACTCAAAATCTGCCCACTGGTTGCATTCGGCAGTGAGCTGTGATAGTTCACTGGTTTGGGCGTCAATGTTGGTCCTTCGTCAAGCTCCAAGCTTCGTCGAATGGTTCCCGGCTCATGGGTGGACTTCCCTATCACCTTCGCATGGCTCGTAAGTGTGCTAGCACTTGTGATTTTGCCACAAAATCCCACTCTTGCTTCCCATAATTTTCGGTCACAGCCCAGCAAACCAGAAAGTTTTTTGCCCCTTTGGGCGTGAGGATGAGAGAGATGAGAGGAAGAGAGAGTTGTTTGGTTTGATTCCAAATTTGTGTATCTAATAGACACATTTGAATTTCAAATTCATTTCATGTGCATTTGGCTTTCAAAAAGTCAAATAATAATGGCACCAACCACTTTTATCAACTTACATCAATCCATCAAGTTGTCAAGTCACATCACTCAAAGTGACATGTGATTTGACGCTTGATGCGACTAATGATTTGACGCTTGATTTGACTTGCGTGCTGTACTTGAATTCGAAATGCGAATGCGCTCACAAATTATCTAGGGCTTGGGTTCTCTAATTCCAAATTAACGAATTTTTCTTTGCGTCGTAATTAAATGATTACGCCTAGTGAAGTCACTATTCATGTGGCTAACGAATTTATTCTAAATTAATTCGTTCGCCCGAATTAAAATCTAATTTTAATTCCGCGTCAAAATCCAATTCGTATAATATATCAAATATATTATTTACCGATTAATTCCAAATTAATCGTTATCTCTCTTTAAATGATATTTTATCCCAGATAAAATATCTCCGCAATTAATCCCAGATTAATTTTCTCTCTCATCTAATTAATCCCAGATTAATTTAGAGTGCGAGTCATACGTAATCGGTGAATCTTAGGGAATCGACCCACGAGATCCCCAGATATGTTGGCTGTAAATTCGGTCGTCGGACTATCCGAACACGTAAGTACCTTGTACTACGTTTATACCGATTTATAAGACAAGGTTGGCCTCTAGTATTGCGTATTTCTGTCCAGTATCGAATGATCACGTGCTAGGCCTGCGGCTGGAATTGTGTCTGCCCCGTACGAAGCACATGTCGGATGTCTGGTAACTAGTCTCTATAATCGGATAAACATGACCTTGTTATTTTATCCCGATGACTGCAGTAGTTAAGAGTACTAGTTGCATATCCTACGTGACCATCATCTCCATATGACTGGAGTGACACTTTCGTCTTGACATCACACCCAACACACTATGATTCTCAATATACCCAGCATTGGCGTACACATAACATGTTAAAGCCCTGGACGACCGCAACCTAAGTATATTGATTGTCGCAAGTATTAGCGGTGCAATTCTCAGGTTAAGACCAAATACACCTACCCTGATTTCGGATTTCCATAGAAACATAGTCATACTACCAATGGAATTCCGAGAGGGTCTATCCAGAGCGAAGCTTGTTTCCCATACCATCGGTAAAACACAACCTCATATTACACTTGCATGAGTATCCTATACCCAAATATATGAGAACTATGATGTTGTGCCCTCACAACGCGCACAAGTGCAATACTAGTCTTTTACGTATTTATCGATGTCCAATCTCGATAATACTCTGACTATGGATATTTAATGATTTATCCTTCGTGGACTGATACTGTCTCATATCATTCTCCGTCCAGGAACAAATCATAGGGACCTCCTATCATTTATACTTCTAGGTTATCTAATCACAAATGATAAGAGTGCAATCTCCTGTGTCACATAGTTAATTTGTACAACAACACAATGATCTGTAAAAATAGTGACGCTATGGGTCATAATTGTCCAACAAGTTAATGACTATTCTCAGTGAGACAAAGCCAATCTTTGCAATAAGGCAAGTAGCGCAAGGCACACCTTACTTCGATATTCTAGTCAGCCAAGGCCAGGCCGAACGCTTCTGGGGTGAGGAAAAGGGCAAAGTCAAAATCATTATAATCTTCTGGGAAGATAAAAGACATATCCTAAAATGCCTGCCTAAATTGTGGCAAACGGGATCGCGGAAGCGTGACTGCCATTTAGACAAAGCAGACATGAAGGAATTGAGGACGGGGCAAGACTCTGAATTCAAATATGTTTGTCATAAATATGTTCACTACTAGTATTAAAATTGGATTTTAAATACTTAGTGTGGTACATAAATATGTATTGATGTTCAGAATCTGCTATGAGCAGAATACTGACTTCAATTGAGATTAATCTACGAATTGGAAACGGGATGAAAATCGTTGTTTTAACCGTAGATACCTAAGTTTATGAACTACCCTTCGGGTGTGTACCTAAATTTGGAAACTGTTAAAATGTAACTAGTTTGACTAGATACATTATCTTTGTATCAGGGTTTAACCCGTTGAGGGTATACCTTAATATTCTAGAACACTAAAGTGTTTCATTATATAAAGATGATGTTCAGATAAACACATTAGATGTGAATAACAGAATTTATATTTTGAATATAAATAAATCTCAAACGTAAAACATGACAAACAAATAGCTCAAACTGATTTGATCAGAAGAGACTTAATTATGGCATTGTTGTCTGGGACACAATTAAACAAGACTCGTATATCCACACTTTCGAAGAGTGGGTACTAGGACATATTTGATACTATTCAAATAAAGTCTAAGAATCTAGTATATTAGGCAAAGTGCCTAAAACACTATTTACTTGGTAAAAGTGTAAATGCCACCGATCTGTTAGCCCTAGATCATGGTGAAGCAAGTGGGCCCATGTCTGGCTAGTCTAGATGTGGATATGAATATTTCGTGACCTTTACGGATGCGGCATCGCGTTATGGTTATGTTTTTCTTTTGAAACACAAATCGGAAACTTTTAAAGTTTCGACAGGAAATAGACAAACAGATCGGCTAAAGTATTATACTGTCACGGTTAGACCGTATTGGAAAATACTTAAGAAATGAGTTTCTAATATACTTGAAAGAGTATAGTATTCTTTCAATAAGGACTCCTCCTGGAACACGTCAGTCTGACGGTGTGTCCGAACCGAGTAACCGAATATTGTTGGACATGATAAGGTTAATCATGAGTCTCTCTGAGCTACCATTTCCTTCAACGAATACGTATAAACAGTGCAGAACTTATTTTAAATAAGGTTCCATAAAATCTGTTAGGCATAATTCATATTAGATATGAACGGGAAAGAAATCGGGTTTCTCATTCCTGAATATTGGGAATGCTAGGCATATGTTTGGATGATACCAAACTAAAACCCAAATTGGATAAGTTCCAGTTGTAGGTTATCCTAGGGATACCAAAGTATAGACTTATACAACTCACATGAGAACAATTTAATTGTTGCTCACCATGCGGTTTTCCTAAGAGGAATACCTATATGCAGTGGTAAGTGGGAGGATAGTAAAACTCGATGAAAATCGCAGTAATACTATTCAAGGCACCGATTCCTAATGGAACACTAATAGTTAATCAAGGATGAAACTATACCAGTAATCTTTGAATACACAAGAACCACGTAAGTCGGAGAGAGTCAGAAAACAACCTGGGATATGGGTTTCTGATCTCACCCCATTAAGATGTCAATCTTATTGAGGAATACCAACTGACTACGTATGAGGAAGTGATACAAGGTATCAACTCCCTATTATGACAAAGTGTCAGGAGTCCGAAATGGATTCCATATAAACCAACTATGTTTGGATACTAGTTGATGTACCGAAAGGCATTGTGCCTATTAGTACTATGTAGGTCTTCAAGGAAGACATACATGGAAGGGAACATACCAACGTATAAAGCTAGGCTTTTGGCGGAAAGGTATCGTTATCAATATTATGTTGATTACAACGAAACCTTTTACCTGTTGCCACGGTAAATCCATTTGGATAATGCTTGCTGACGCTGCATGTTTCATTTATGAAATATGACAGCTGAACGGAAAATCGCTTTCCTTAAACGGAAACCTTTTGGAGGATGTTTACAACATCCTGACGGTTTTTTCGTACCAAAACTAGCAAACAAGGTTTGCAGGTTATTCAATCCATGTTTGGATTGAAGCAAGCATTAGGTTCTTGAAATTATCGTTTTGATGTAATCATAATAGTTTATGATTTAATTCAAAATGAAATGATTCTTGTGTATATAAGGAGGTTAGTGGGAGCGCACTGACAGTGGCTTTCTTATAAATAATGATAATATGTCATTTCTTGGAAATGATATTCCCATAATACAATCGGTGAAAGCTTGGCTTTCGAGAAAACTCTCCGAGAAATCGTACATTGAAAAATGTACGTGACCTGGTGTCTCATACGCTTTGAGCATATGGATTCACAAACAGGCCAATCCAAGTGATAGTCACTGGATTGATATTAATAACATCCGTTAGTATCTTAGAGATCTAAGGATGTTGTCTTAATCTATGGAGATGGAGAACTTGAAGTGACTTGAATCACTGTAGCAAGTTTCCTAACCGATAATAACGACTATAAGTCCAAAACGGTACTATATAGTTTCAATAACGGTACAGTGGGCTGGAAATCTTCCAAGCAAGATACTGTTATAGAATAAATAACAAATGCGGGTTATTGCTGCAGCGGAGGCAGCAATAGAAGCCTTCTGGGTCGATACTAAATCTAATTAGATTAGATATAGTTCTTTTAGCAGCTGAGCTAGGCTACAGCGCAGGCTAAAGAATTAATGGTCTCATCAACGATCCAGATACATACTTCGATATTCATCTGATTCGTTCGGATCATACATCGTGGAGATGTGATGATCGAATAAATCGCATCAGATGATAATCATGCAAATCCGCTGACGAAAGAATTCCTCAGCAGTTTGAGCCAACCGTACATAGCTCGGGTGTCAGACACTCGAGTGACAGGCTATAGGCCAAGTGGGAGATTGTTGGACAATTATGACCCATAGCGTCACTATTTGTACAGATCATGGTATTGTTGTACAAATTAACTAGGGGTGTACACGGGTCGGGTCGGGTCGGGTTCCGGCAAATTCTAATCGACCCGATCGGGTCGGGTCATCTGCAAATCAAGACCCGAAACCCGAAATTATGGAAGGTGACCCGATCGGGTCGGGTCGTTTCGGGTCGGGTCGGGTTGACTCGGGTTCAGTCGGGTCAACAGATTCTGAAAATATGTAGTTATATATTTTTAATGGTACAAAATTGATGAAGCAATGCACCAGTTCCAGTGGATAATTGTTGAGATAAAATGCAAGGAGTCATAAGTTCGAGTTTTCCTTTTTTGCAGAATTTTTTTCCTTATTTTTTTTTACTCATTTTAGCATCACAGTTTGTCTTTGTCATCACAGTTTTTATTTTCAAAACCACTTTATTAATACTTTACATAAAATCATGTTCCTAATTAATCAGTTCACTAACAGTGATGACAAATCCTCCCTCTTCCTGTCACAAAGCAAACAAATCCATAACCTTAATCAAAATATGTTTTGATTGAATGCTCAAACAAAACAAAATAATAAATGGAGAAATCGTAGATACTAGATTGAAACTCACCGAGAAAGAAAGTTTGGAAAGAGAGAGATAGAGGGTAGAGGCTAATGGCTATAGGGCGAGATCGAGAGAGAGAGAGAGAGGAGAGTCACTGGTTTGAGTGGTTTCTTCGTGAGAGAGAGGGGCTGCTGCTGCTGCTGTGCTGAGTGAGGGGTGAAGAACAATGTAAAGTTGTAACTTGTAAACCTAATTTTTTTTTTTTATTTTATATTGACAGTAGTCGGGTCGGGTTCGACCCGACTTTTTAAATGAAACCCGTGACCCGACCCTATTATTTCGGGTCGGGTCATGTCAACCCGATTTTTTTCTACGATTTATGAAACCCGACCGGGTCGGGTCGGGTTTCCTCAGGTCGGGTCGGGTCGTCTTCTGACCCGCAAATTTGTTCACCCCTAAAATTAACTATGTGATAAAGGAGATTGCTCTCTTATCATTTGTAATTAGATCACCAAGATGTATAAATGATAGCAGGTCCTTATGATTAGTTCCTGGATTGAGATGATATGAGACAGTATCAGTCCACGAAGGATTAATCATTAAATATCCCTAGTCAGAGTATTATCGAGATTGGACATCGATAAATACGTAAAAGACTAGTATTACACTTGTGCGCGTTGTGAGGGCATAACTGCATAGTTCTCATATATTTGGGTATAGGATACTCATGCAAGTGTAATAGGAGGTTATGTTTCACCGATGGTACGGGAAACAGCTTCACTCTGGATAGACCCCCTCGGAATTCCATTGGTAGTATGATTGTGTATCTATGGAAGTCCGAAATCAGGGTAGGTCTATTTGGTCTTAACTTGAGACTTGCACCGCTAATACTTGCGACAATCAATATACTTTGGTTTTGGTCGTCCAGGACTTTAACAGGTTCTGTGTACGCCTCTGCTGGGTATATTGAGAATCGTAGTGTGTTTGGTGTGATGTCAAGACGGAAGTATCACTCCAGTCATATGGAGATGATGGTCACGTAGGATACGGGACTGGTTCTCTTATATGCTGCAGCTATCGGGATATTATGACTAGGTCATGTATATCTGATTATACAGACTAGTCACCAGACATCCGACATGTGCTTCGTACGGGGCATACACAATTCCAGCCCCAGGCCTAGCACGTGACATCTGATACTGGATCGATATACGCAATACTACGTTTACTACGCCTGATATAGATCTTATATTCCTGTAAGGATATTTCTGGGGAATTGGGTAGGCATGGCGCTTTGCTAGAAGCCAACCTTGTCTTGTAAATCGGTACAAACATAGTACTAGGTACTTACGTGTTCGGATAGTCCGACGACCGAATTTATTGCCAATATATCCGGGGATCTCATGGGTCGCTTCCCGAAGATTCACCGATGACGTATGACTCGTACTTTTATTAATATGGGATTAATTAAAAGAGAGAAAAAATTAATCTGGGATTAATTGAGGAGATATTTTATCTGGGATAAAATATCAATTAAAGAGAGATAACGATTAATTTGGAATTAATCGATTAAATTAATATATTCGAAATATTAAATGAAATTGGATTTCGACACAGAATTAAAATTAGATTTTAATTGGGGCGAACGAGTTAATTTAGAATTAATTCGTTAGCGACGTGAATAGTGATTTCGCTATGCATAATCATTTAATTGCGTCGCAACGAAAAATTCGCTAATTTGGAATTAGCGAACCCGAGCCCGGGATTGTTTGCGAGCGCATTCGCATTTTGAATTCGAGTGCGGCACGCAAGTCAAATCAAGCGTCAAATCACTAGTCGCATCAAGTGTCAAATCATTAGTTAGTTTGAGCGATGTGACAACTTGTCACTTGATTGATTGAGTGATGTGAATAGTTGATGGAATTGGTTGGAATTAATTGCCAAATTTTGGCTCCAAAACTTGTTGACTTTTTGAAAGCTTTTACAACTTTTGGTAAATAAATTTTAATAAATTAAAAAGAGTATTAGATACACTTTTTGGCAACCAACACAAAGAACACTCTCTCTCTTTCTTCTTCATCTCTCTCACTCCCATGGTGGGTATTTCTTCACTGTTTTTCTGGGCAAAGTGTGATGTTTTTGTGGCAAAAACATCAAGAGCTATCACTCCGAGAGACATGCGAAGGGGATAGGGAAGTCCACCCATGAGCTTGGAATCACCATGACAAAGCTTAGAGCTTGATGGAGGAAGATTGAAGCCGATTTTGAGGACTGCAAAAAGCCCACTGCCGTGACTTCTTGGAGGAGGCAGAATAATTTTTGTTTGTCGCCGCGTCGCTCAACCGATCGATGTGAGTATTCGCAACTCCCTCGATGTATTCACATGTTATTTTCATTACTTGATAATGATCTTGGGATGCTTAGCAAATTCCAACATTTATCTCATGGCTCAAGTTCTCGGTATATCCCTTATCCGCGGGGTGGTAGACTAGTCGCTCCCAGACTTAGTTTAGCCTTCTGCTCTTCTTTACTTACACTCGGCCAAAGTAGATCATGTGATGTGACGTTCCATATCAACATACTATATTGTCTTTTACGAAATAGTCCCAATAGTTATACATATTATCGTTCTCAAAGAATGCCCAGTGTCGAAACCAGAGAACCTTCAAAGTACTCGATGCAACTCAAATCTGAGCGTTCGAATAAATGATCTGAACCAGACTCAAAGTGTGTATGTGCAAAGGTTCTTTTACAGCTTAACCCTTAAGTAAGCCAACTCGATGATTTTGTTTCAAAGAACGGGATCAGTGGGTCTAACCAACCTAGATGTATTAATCATGTTCTACAATTACTTCTCCGTACTAAATGTGATATGGTTTTTTTTTCGTCTCTTTCTTTTTTCTTTTCTTTTTGAACTTCTTTTTTTCTTTTCTTTTCTTTTTCTTTTTTTCTTCCTTTCTCTTTTTTTTCAACACACCTACCGTTTAAGGTAGAATTTCTCCTCATGGTGGTCCTAATACTCGCCCATGGGTAGCTTCACGCTTATCGTTTATAGGTGGTTTAATTCTTTTCCTTAAAGACTTTTCTTTTATTTTCAACCATACCACACATCATAACACAAGCAAATCAGGATAGACATCTAAGCAAGCGGTCATTCACCGACCTACAATTTCTTCAACTAGTCACCTTCCTAATAACTCAGGTATTCAACGCTAAGAACCATAATCAAGTGCTTACGAGTCTAACATAGATTAATTACTCAAAGTATCAGATAAAAAGTACATCAAGAGTTTAGCGTTTCTAAGATTTCACCCTAAAACAAACGATTTCATCATTAGACTTATGCCTAACTATTAAGGACTAAGAACAAACAAATTTTTTTTTGCTGAAGGCCCCCAATGGTCTTTTTATTCTTGCCGTAAAATTTTCTGTTCCTTGGTTTCCTTTTCCCTGATATCCATGTTTGCTAAACTCTTCTTGACAAGTCTTATTTTATCTCTAACCCAACGGATATCTATGATGGCTTTTAAGACACATGGGTTAACATGATGCATGTATATATGAGATGCATGAGATGCACGTGGTTATCAAAACAACACATATCATTCCAACCTTATATCTCCCACACTCGTGGTAAGTCCATTTTTATCCTAGGTATGGCTTATTTTATGTACCAATGTGGGGTACATAAAACCATTCTCTCCTATGCTACGGGGTGAACCTCGGCTACCTTGGTCCATTTGCATCGGTAAAAGACAAAGACCGCCCATCAACAACATAGACTAAGCCTATTATGGGATCATGACATTGTCTAGAAATGACGAATTGGGCTTTCGGCAACCGTGGTCATGAGGATGGACTTGGAAGCATCCAATATTATGCAAATATGTCGTAACAAGGCGTATCCTTTCTGGATGAAAGCCAGTGCGGATATCATACTCATGCTTTGGCATACTTGGATCATGTTTGGATTTTCTAAGCCCATCAAGGTTTTCATACAAGTTGGCCCATTATCATTTTAAAGCATTCAATCATACTATTGCGAGGTGTAAACTTGTCCCAGTTGAAAAAAAAGCCCAATAGGTTTACACTTTCGCGATAACATGGCTAAATAACTTCAAATGATACGGGGCCTAAACACAAAGTGGCCCATCAGCATTTTAGAAGCTTTTGGCCCAATTGTCATAAGACACGAACTCGTCCCAGTTTAAATGGCCCAACAAGTTCACAGCTCATGACGAAAGGTCCAACTGAATCCAAATGATGATGGTCCCAAACACAAGCATAAAGGGATGGTTTCTATTGGTCATACAACTACGATTCACGTATGGGTTTATGGGAGTGTAGAAAAAGGCTCCCGCTGGCGAAAGATTGCCCACAACTAGGTCTCCACACTCAAGGATTCGAGGGACCAAGTGAGCGCACATTTTTTATACGCTAAGGTACGTGCCAACGAGTGATGATACATGACTGACTGTCAAATGGATTTCTTATTGAAGATTCCCCAGAAAGAGGGTGGAGCGAACTCTCTTAAATACCCTTGCCTCTTAGGCTCTTATCGCCTTGGTGATAGGAATAAATAATAGGTTCTCCAAATTAGTCCATCACGGTAAGCTTCGAAAAAATGATTATCTAGGTGTCTTCACAGCTTTTCCTTTCAGCCATAGAAAAGTAGTGAATGAACGAAGACACCAAACCATTACCTAGCTCTAATAATGCCTTTGATTAAACCCTTTCAACCCACTGTAGACACGGTTAACTAAAGCACAAATCCCAAACATTACAAGACATTATTTCGGGGCCGATTCTCTATCCCCAGTGGAGTCGCCAGACTGTAGGACACAGAAATCGGTGATGTTGTTCCTGGCTCGCGGCCCGATCAGGAGTACGTAGTAGCCCGCGGGGGAATAAATCGGAGATTAAAGGAATCGCCACCCAGTGTGAAATGGGAATGATTTAAGGCCGCACTCACCCCTCGCAAGGGAAGACCTCAAATCGTTGGGTTCAGAATGGTCCCTTACTTATTCCACTTGTAATGAACGGATTTATACAATAATATAATTAAGTCTACGTAACACACATACGCAAGAATAACCTATATCTAAGTTTGCATACAACCAATATCTAAGTTTTCATACAACCTATATCTAAGTTTGCATGTATAAAAGTAAATCAACATAACAGAAAACACACAATCTCATGAACACATTAAATTGATAAACGCGGAAATATAAATAAATAATTGTCTAACCATGAACATTGGAGAGATATTATTAAGTGCCTAATGCGAAAGAAACAACTAAATCATGCATAAAAATAACATGATATTTCTAATAAACAATGGATAAACACAAGATTAGATGAAACAAAATATGTGCGTTTCTCAAGTAGTACGTGGAATTGTATCCCAAGTTCAGACCGCACTACCGTCCATTCGGATTCGGTTACGAAATTTACGTCTCGGTTTCCATCCGATATACCACGAGAGATAGCACAAAATCGTTCATCCCATAACAATAACAAACATGAACCAACAATGCGCATGCGAAGATGTACTAATAAATAATTAAAAAGATGAACGAGATCAAATAAAAGGGTGCCCTCAGGTCTTACCTTTTAAGTCGCCTCTTGGAAGTGCGTTACGCGGACATCGGAAGGGTTAATGCTTCGTAACTCCTCTGGTTCACTGATTCAATGTTTTCCTTCGTTGCCTCACTGTTTTAGGCTGCTGTTTTCTCTATTTTTACTGGTGTTTTCTGGTCGTTATTTTTGGTTACTGTTAGCGGTATTTGGGCAGTTTCGAGTGACTATTTTGTGCGGTTTTTGGACTTTTTTGTTGCAGTTTTTGATGTTCTGGTTGTGCAGTTTTTTGGGACTGTTCTACGGTGGTTTAGATGGGTATTTGGGGCTGTTTCTGCGATAATTGGGGGGTGCAGTTTTGTGGACTATTTTGCGATAAAAGGTACAGTTTTGCTTAACCCTTAAGTAAGCCAACTCGATGATTTTGTTTCAAATAACGGGATCAGTGGGTCTAACCAACCTAGATGTCTTGATCATGCTCTGCAATTACTTCTCTGTACTCAATGTGATATGGTTTTCTTTTTTCGTCTCTTTCTTTTTTCTTTTCATTTTGAACTTTTTTTTTTCTTCCTTTCTTTTTTTTTTCAACACACCTACCCTTTAAGGTAGCATTTCTCCTCATGGTGGTCCTAATACTCGCCCATGTGTAGCTTCACGCTTATCGGTTATAGGTGGTTTAATTCTTTTCCTTAGAGACTTTTTTTATTTTCAATCATACCACACATAATAACACAAGCAAATCAGGATAGACATCTAAGCAAGTGGTCATTCACCGACCTACAATTTTTTCAACTAGTAACATTGCCAACTACTCAGGTTTTCACCGCTAAGAACCATAATCAAGTGCTTACGAGTCTAACATAGATCAATAACTCAAAGTATCAGATAAAAGCACATCAAGAGTTTATCGTTTCTAAGATTTCACCCTAAAGCAAATGATTTCATCATTGGACTTATGCCTAACTATTAAGGACTAAGAACAAATTTTTTTTTTTTTGTTGATGACCCCCATGGTCTTTTTATTCTTGCCGTAAAATTTTTCTGTTCCTCGGTTTCCTTTTCCCTGATATCCATGTTTGCTAAACTCTTCTTGACAAGTCTTCTTTTATCTCTAACCCAACGGATATCTATGATGGCTTTTAAGACACAGGGGTTAACATGATGCGTGTATGCATGAGATGCATGAGATACACGTGGTTATCAAAACAACATATATCCTTCCAACCTTATATCTCCCACACTCGTGGTAAGTCCATTTTTGTCCTAGGTATGGCTTATTTTGTGTTCCAATGTAGGGTACAGAAAACCGTTCTCTCATATGCTACGAGGTGAACCTCGGCTACCTTGGTCCATTTCCATCGGTAAAAGAAAAAGACCGCCCATTAAAAACATGGACTAAGCCTATTATGGGATCATGCCATTGTCTAGAAACGACAAATTGGGCTTTTGGCAACCATGGTCATGGGGATGGACTTGGAAGCATCCAACAGTATGCAAATATGCTGTAAAAAGGTGTATCCTTTCTGGATGAAAGCCAGTGTGGATATCGGACTCATGCTTCTGGCATACTTGGATCATGTATAGATTTTCTAAGCCCATCAAGGTTTTCATACAAGTTGTACCATTATCATTTTAAAGCATTCAATCATACTATTGCGAGGTGTAAACTTGTCCAGTTGAAAAAAAGGCCCAACAGGTTTACACTTTCGCGATAACGTGGCTAAATAACTTCAAATAATACGGGGCCCAAACACAAAGTGGCCCATCAGCATTTTAGAAGCTTTTGACCCGATTTTCATAAGACATGAACTCGTCCCAGTTTAAATGGCCCAACAAGTTCACAGCTCATGACGAAAGGTCCAACTGAATCCAAATGATGAAGGTCCCAAACACAAGCATAAAGAGATGGTTTCTATTGGTCATACAACAACGGTTCACATGTGGGTTTATAGGAGTGTAGACAAAGGCTCCCGCTAGCGAAGGATTGCCCACAACTAGGTCTCCCCACTCAAGGGTTCGAGCGAACAAGTGAGCGCACATTTTTTATACGCTAAGGTACGTGCCAACGAGTGATGATACATGACTGACTGTCAAATGAATTTCTTATTGAAGATTCCTCAAATGGAGGGTGGAGCGAACTCTCTTAAATACCCTTACCTCTTAGGCTCTTATCACCTTAGTGATAGGAATAAACAATAGGTCCTACAAATTAGTCCATCACGGTAAGCTTCGAGTAAATGATTATCTAGGTGCCTTCACAACTTTTCCTTTCAGCCATAGAAATGTAGTGAATGAAGGAAGACACCAAACCATTACCTAGCTCTAATAATTCCTTTGATTAAACCCCTTCAACCAACTGTAGACACGATTAACTAAAGCACAAATCACAACATTACAAGACATTATTTCGGGGCCGATTCTTTATCCCCAGTGGAGTCGCCAGACTGTAAGACACAGAAATCGGCGACATTGTTCTAGGCTCGCGGCCCGGTCAGGAGTACGGAGTAGCCCGCGGGGGACTAAATCGGAGAATAAAGTAATCGCCACCTAGTGTGAACTGGGAAATGATTTAAGGCCGCACTCACCCCTCGCAAGGGAAGACCTCAAATCGTTGGGTTCGGAATGGTCCCTTACTTATGCCACTTGTAATGAACGGATTTATGCAATAATATAACCTAATCTACGCAACCCACAAACGCAAGAATAACCTATGTCTAAGTTCGCATACAACCTATATCTAAGTTTGCATATAACCTATATCTAAGTTAGCATGCATAAAAGTAAATCAACATAACGACAAACACACAATCTCATGAACACATTAAATTGATAAACGCGAAAATATAAATAAATAATTGTATAACCATGAACATTGGAGAGATATCTTTAAGTGCCTAATACGAAAGAAACAACTAAATCATGCATAAAAATAACATGCTATTTCTAATAAATAATGGATAAACACAAGATTAGATGAAACGAAATATGTGCGTTTCTCAAGTAGTACGTGGAATTATATCCCAAGTTCAGACCGCACTACCGTCCATTCGGATTCAGCTACAGAATTTACGTCTGGGTTTCCATCCGATATACCACGAGAGAGAGCATAAAATCATTCATCCCACAACAATAACATATATGAACCAACAATGCCCATGCGAAGATGTACTAATAAATAATTAAAAAGATGAACGAGAATAAATAAAAGGGTGCCCTCAGGTCTTACCTTTTAAGTCACCTCTTGGATGTGCGTTACGCGGACGTCGGAAGGGTTAATGCTCCGCAACTCCTCCGGTTCGCTAATGCAATGTTTTCCTTCGTTGCCTCGCTGTTTTGGGCTGTTGTTTTCTCTATTTTTGCTGGTGTTTTCTGGTCGTTATTTTTGGTTAATGTTCGCGTTATTTGGGCAGTTTCGAGTGACTGTTTTGTGCGGTTTTGGGACTATTTTGTTGTAATTTTTGATGTTCTGGTTATGCAGTTTTTCGGGACCGTTCTACGGTGGTTTAGAGGGGTATTTGGGGTTGTTTCTGCGGTAATTGAGGGGTGCAATTTTACGGACTGTTTCGCAGTAAAATGTGCTATTTTGTGGTAATTGAAAGGTAGCTTAGGCGGTTGTTTTGTGCGGTATTTGAAGGCAGTTCATGGGGCTATTTTCGGTAATTGATAGGGGATTTTTGGGGACTATTTCGGTGATGGAATGGCTGTTCAGTGGACTATTTTGTGGGTGTTGAGGGGCTGTTCGGTGGACTATTTTGGCGTGAATTAGGGTTGCTGGTTCACGACAATGGAGGGCTTGTATGGGGGTTGCAGTTCACGACAATAAGAAGGCTATTTTCTTTGTCTCTTAGGCGTGAATGTGCTAGGGAAGAGAGGGTGTGGTTTATGTTCCTTTTTATAAGCAAGGGTTGGGGTTGTCCTTATTTGGGTAGAAAATAAATCATGCAATCGTGGGGGATATCTTTAATTAGTGTTCTATAAGGAAAAAATATATTCAATTTAGGAAGATGATTTATTTTAGTTTAGGAAATGGATTTATGGGATTTGATTTGATTTATTTAATTTAGGCATGTGATTTATTTAATTTAGGAAGGTGATTTATTTAGATTTTAACATGTGTTTAATGTGTTGGATATTTTTTGGAGGGGATTTGGTGGGCTTGGGCGTATGGACCTTGATTCCTTGGTGGGCTTTGGCGTGTGGTTGGTGGTGTGTGGGTTTGGGTGTGTAGCTTGGTGTAGGTTGCCGGGGGGTTTTGGGCTGAGGATAAATTTTAAAACAGAGATCCAACGCGCGAACCCGAGGCTAAGCAAACGAATTAAATCCAACAAGGTATTGATTTTTGAATTTCCCCTTCTGACATCTGTTTCTCGCGACTTCCGTAACTTATCGAGTAGTGCCTCCATACAAGGCTCATCATCAGGACTTATGCAAAAATACAGTGCCTACACTAGCATAAACACATATCTGAGGTAGATTTCCTATGATCTGAAAAACCAGTAAAGTCAGAGTCTGTATACCCTACTAGTTCAAGATTATCAACCTTTCTATATGTTAACATGTAATCTTTAGTCCCCTTAAGATATCTAAAAATCTCTTGATAGCAGTCCAATGTTCCTTTCCAAGATTAGATAAAAATCTTCTCACTACACCAACTGCAAATGCAATGTCAGGTCTAGTGCATACCTGTGCATACATCAGGCTTCATACTGCACTAGCATATGACATTGCCTTCATGGACTCTCTGTCAACCTCATTCTTAGGTGAATATGACAGGCTCAATTTATCACATTTAGCAATTGGCACATCCCAAGATTTACAATCATGCATACTGAATCTCTTCAGTATTTGCTCAATGAATGATTTCTGAGAGAGGCCTAATACCTTTCGAGTTCAATCTCTGTGGATTTCAATACCCAAAACAAAAGATGCTTCTCCAAGATCTTTCATATCAAAATGTCAAGACAATGACTGCTTTACCTCTGCAACATTCCTAGGTCGTTACATGCAAGTAAAATATCATCTACATAAAGAATGAGAAAGATATATTTGCTCCCACCGATCTTGATATATATGCATCTATCAACTTTACTTTCCACCAAACCTAAAAATGAGATTACATTGTCAAACTTTAGGTACCAGTGTCGTGAGGCTTGTTTCAAACCATAAATAGACTTTTTAAGTCTACAAACAAGATGATCATCACCATCTTTTTGAAATCCTTCAGTTTTTACCATATAGACCTCTTCGCTTAATTCTCTATTTAGGAATGCAGTTTTAATATCCATCTGATGCAGCTGTAAATCATAATGAGCTACTAGTGCCATGATTACTCTAAATGTATCTTTAGAAGATACAGGAGAAAAAGTTTCAGTATAATCAATTTTTCCTCTCTGAGTAAATCAATTGGTAACTAATCTAGCTTTAAACCTCTCAATATTCAATTTGGAGTCTTTCTTGGTCTTATAGACCCATTTAAAGCCAATAGGTTTACAACCTTCAGGTAATTCAATAAGCTCCCACACACCATTATATCCCATAGATTGCATTTCATCTCTCATTGCATTCCACCATAGATTGGATTGAGAACTAAAAACAGCTTCTTTAAAAGTTGTTGGATCAACACAGTGGTTTATATCATAATCAATCTCATTTAAATAAACTTCATAATCAGATGGAACAACAGACCGCCTTACCCTAATTGATTTTTCTTAATGGAACCTCTGCAGCTATATCCTGTAATGGCGAAACCTCATTTATCTGTATCGGTTCCTCCTCTATAACTGGATTAGTCACAAGTGTAGGTTCCAAGGTCTCAGACTGTATTGGTATAGGTATATAAACAATTATGGTCTGTTGTCCTTGATTTGAGATTTCTGTATGATTATCTTTATCAGCCACATCAAATTCCATGATCTTAGCTGTTTGTGATTCTACAATCCTACAACCCACTTCTCTACAGTAAAATACGCAGTCTTTAGAATGATAAGGGTATCCTATAAAATAGCAACGAGTAGATTTGGATTGTAACTTACCTTCAGTGGGATTATAAAGGCGTACTTCTGAAGGACATCCCTAAACACGGAGGTGACTCATGCTAGGTTCCATATATGCAGCAGAAATTTCTGTAGATTTGTTGATTTTGTTACATTGAGGAGATCACCCTCTGCTCCCAACTTCTTGATGATGAGAAACTTACTCTCCGTATTAAGCTTTTTATGCCTTAATTTTCTCAAAACATTATGAAGCTATCTCCTTATGCTTCTATTTCTCTCTCTCTTATTAATTTCCTTGCAATTGCTTTCGACAATCTCACTTTTTTAAAAACCCATAGTCCAACATATGCATTATATATATGTAAATAGTGATGAGATGTGAAGCTTATCAAATAAGCTTCACATCACATCTAATAATGCATTTACGTAATAGGGAGAGTGAGAAATATCTAGAGTCATCATTAAGTTTATTGAGTAAGTTATATAGGAGAGTGATTAGGTACTATGGTTCACTAATTTATGCAGTGTAATGAGCTCACCCATCAAAAGCCTATAACAAATCCAGAACCCGCTCTAATATCCACACATTAAATAATATAGAAAATAACCCATTTTATTAGATCAGACAATTGGGCTTCACAGTTTCTATTACAAAACCAATTATCTTAGCGCTTTATTAAACCTGTATCACAATTAATAGAAGCCCATAATTAGAATAAAATATTCTAACATGCACAACAGAAAACTGTGAAGGAGTAGTTTATATGTAATCAGGTGATGCGGGAGTAGAATATGATATATATATTACCGGATGAGGTACATTAGATAATAATGTATCAAGTGTAGGACTTAGTACTGCATTCTGAGTGAAGGAATTGTTGCACAAAGGTGTTGCATGTGAGGACTGTAATACACTTATAGAAACTAAATGAGAGGGAGCAGGAATAGAAATTATTTGAGAGAGTTCTGATATAGAAGAATCTAAAAAAGTTTACAAATTCAGAAGAAAACTTAGTAAAATAAGAGAATGACTCTTTGTAAAAAACTACATGTCTGGTAATTTATATGACCCCTTTAGAGCTAAGCCACTTATTAACCTTGTGAGAAGGGCTATAGCAAATGAAAAAAAAATTGTAGAATGAAAATCAAATTTATGTTTGTTGTAACATCTAAAAGGAAACAAGCAAATCTAAAAGTTTCAAGGAAGAAATAGTTTGGTTTGAAATAGAAAAGCCTTTCATATAATGACTAACACGTTCAGAAATGTAAGAAATTCTGAAGCGGAAACTACAAGAAAGCACTCTGAGTTCTAGCACAATCAATTAATGAAGATCAAAGCCTGGTTGAAAGAATCTTGAAATGAGATAGCAGAAGGCAATAATTTATCTGTAAACTAAAAAACTTTTATATAAATGTAAATGTAAAAGCCGTGTATGAATAGTTTTTTAGAAAGGAAAAATATTATGTACAAATGTAAAAATAATGCATAATAAAATTGAGAGGGACTTTATATCGGAGATACTGGGAACCCTCCACACAACTAAGGATAAAAAGTCTCACAAATTCGGCTCACAAAACTAATCACCCATATGACAAAATAAAAAATAAAGAGAAAATCCCAAATTGCCAAAATTCCCAAAATAAATTTTTGGGTGCTTAGGCCCAGGCAATAACATCCTCTGGTGGGCCTACATCTAGCTTAAAATAAGTTTTTGGGTGCTTAAGTCCCGACAGAAGCATCCTTCGATGGACTTATACCCATCTTGAAAGAAATTTTCTTCGGTACTTAAGCCTCAGAAGAAATATCCTTTGATAGGCCTATGCCCACTTTACCCAAAAGAAGTCCCTGAGTACTATATGAAGCGAACGCTTGGTGATAAGTTCACGCTTTGGGGCCTCAGATGGAGTATCTGCAAGAACCTTCTGATAAGCTTGCAAAACTTACAACCTTGGATGAAGCACAATTCTATGCATATACTAATACTTCAGAGACAAATTAGCATTCTTTCTGATAAGTGATAAATATATCAGTATTTACCGCCCTTATGACTTAATATTTTGTATAGTTTCTTGAGTTTTGTGAATATTTTGATGTGTTTTCTGTATTTTGTAGATAAATAAGATTTCAGGTTTCACTGGAATCAAATCAGGGCCAAAACAGGGAAAAACAAACAAAAAGGGCAAAATTGGAATTCTGCGTCGCGAAGCGTAGCACTTATGCTTCGCAATCGCTAAATTACGCCGGACACGTGTCAACATCAGAGAAACTTGCTATCATATGCACTTGTTAACATACGCCGGCCATGTGTCAACATCACAACAATCTTGCTAACATACGCCGGACACGTGTCATCATCCCATAATGCTGACACTACACGTCATTGCTTACGTAAGCATCACGACATGAAAGCCTTCACACGTCGTGACGTTGAGCCAATAATTCAACCGACAGCCACGTATCATCATTCTGTTAAATAAACAGTGTGTCGCGATGCGCAAAGGCTCTGCATGGACCAAAAATTTACCTATAACTTGAGGGTGAATTCATTTGAAATTTTACTTTTCAGTCTTTATTTTACTTTTCAGTATGATGAGGTAACTCCTCTCTGCTGGAGTGAAAGGTAAAACTTTTATTACTAATATTTAGATTAATCTCCCTTAGTTAAAATATATAAACTATTTTAAAACCTGACTTAATAGGATACCACCTTTATAGTCGGTTGAACTTAATGAAATTGTTTTTAACCTGACTAAACTAGATACCGCATTTATGGTAAGTTGGAATTAATCATAAATTTGACTTAATCATGATACCACATTTATGGTCGGTTGAGAATTTCATGCAAAGTTTATAAATTATAATAAGGGAGCTATCTAAATTAGAAGTAATAAAAGTGAATCCTCTAACCCCTGTATTTTCTTTATTGCTTTATTTATATTTTTTAATTTTCGTCCTTTACTTTATGTCATTTAATTTTATTTATGTCTTTACTTGTCCTAGATATGTGTGGTAACTAAACCTCTTATCTAGGGTTGTGATGAATTCCAATATCACTGATTTATAAGAGGTTATTTTATGTCTTGGGTAATATAAAGGTTTATTAATTGAGTCTTAAGCTTAATGCTTCTTGTTAACTGGCCATTAATAAGATTGATCTGTAAATTTAAAATAAACTTGACGAATGAATTTTAGGTTTTAGCCTTAGACTCAATAGCTCACGATCTCATCTTGGGGCATGGTGACCCTTAGGTAGATTTCCTTACAGGATAGACATATACCTGTCGGGCGGGGGTAGCCACAATTGGAACTTAATCTTAATGAATTTAGGTAACTTGTTTAACATAGACATATGATTAATTGGGTTATTTGGGTGTTTGCATCTGACCATCGACAGAGGCTTTTGCATAATTTCGTGTTCCAGGTTAAAAAACCGTTATATTGCACAAACATAAGAAAACCATTTCATCTTTAAAGGACATTGGAAGGATACACAATCCTAGATAGTTTTATAATATTGAATTTTCCTTTAATTTACCTTCGCACTGTTTTATTTACTTATTTTCAGACAAAAATCACCATGTAAACAACAATCAATCTATTAGATACTCGTAAGCATTTAACGTCATAAATTAATAGCTAAAGTATTAAGTCCTCATGGGATCGATACATTTTATACTACTTAAGCGATACGTGCGCTTGCGTTACGTGAGTGATTTCACCGATCAAGTTTTTGGCGTCGTTGCCGGGGACTTATTTATCTTTCACTATTAATTTTGGGGTTAGATACATTTACCTTTGTTTAATTTGTTTTTACTTATTATTTATATTTTCTTGCATTTCAGGTTGTCAGACACTACATGAGAAGAACCAAAAGCTTTGAAATCCGTCCGCTTGACCCAAGAATTGAAAGAACAATCAGACAATTGAGAAGGGAAATGTGAGAAGGTCAAGAAGCACTGATCAACATGGAACCTGAACCTTTGGAGGTTGCACCACCAATTCCCATTCGAGACAGAACTATTCCAGTGGTTGACAGCTTCATTTCATGTATTGTACTTCCTCCCTTACTAGAAAATGTGTGTGACATCAAAACATGCATTTAAATGGTACAATAATCAGTACAGTTTGAGGGGAATGCAGCTGAAGATCCTAATGCCCACATCATCAACTTCCTGGAAGTTTGCGGCACATTCAGTTAAAATTGAGTGGTAGAAGAAGCAATAAGACTGCGTATTTTTCCATATTCCTTGAAAGACAGAGTTGAGGCTTGGCTACATTCACTACCAGCAGGTTCCATCACAACTTGGAACACTATTGCCACCAAATTTCTTGCAAAGTACTTCCCTTAGCCAAAATTGCAAAGCTGAGGAATGAAATTACATTTTTGTACAACATGACTCAGAATCCATCTGCGAAGCTTGGGAAAGATACAAAGAGTTACTCCGAAAATGTCCTTCTATAATGGACATTCTGGACTAATGAGAACTAGAATTGATGTTGCTGTTGGAGGAGCTTTAATGGCAAAATGTGAAGATCAGGCCAGGGAATTAATTGATGAAATGGCCAATAACAATTCTTTGTGGCCAATAGAAATGAGCATGATCCAACGAATTGCAGGAATTTACGAAGTTGGAGCCAACACAATAATGAATGCCAAGCTGGATCAGATATGCAAATTCATGGAAACTCTTAGCATGCAATAATTTCAATATTGGATCCACAAGTTCACCAATGGAGGAGCACGAGAGTCAAACCAATATGATGAGATGGTGAATTATGTCAATAATTTCAATAGACAGTGAACAATCCATATTCCAATACCTACAACCTATGGTGGATGAATCATCCCAATTTCGCATGGAGCAACAATTCAGGACAAAAGAATAATCCACTACCTGGATTCCAACAGTAAAAAAAAAAAGCCAGGAGTATGAAAAAGAAACAAAAATAAAAGAATTGCTTGTAGAGATGTTCAAAAAGCAAGAAGCCAAATACGATGCTATGTTTCAAGCCAAAGCAGCATTCAATCAAAGCCAATCAGTATCTATATAGGCGTTAGAAAATCAAATTGGACAACTGGCCAATGCTCAGAGTTACAGACTGCAAGGTAACCTTCCTAGCAACACAGAACCAAATCCAAGGAACATGGGGAATGATCAATGTCATGCCATCACTTTGAAAAGCGATACTGAGATCAACAAAGATGTTTGAATCAAGGCATCCACTGAGGAATTTCTGAAAGAAAGCAGCAAAGTAGAACCACAGATGGAGGAAAGAGAAGCAAAATAAAATGTCTGAGAACGTCTCCAGAAAAACAAACTAGACAAGCAGTTTGCTCGATTCCTAGATATCTTTAAAAAACTGCATATCAACATTCCATTTGCAGAAGCGTTGGAACAAATGCCCAACTATGTCAAATTCATGAGAGATATTCTTTCACAAAAATGAAGATTGGGAGACTACTAGAGAATAGCATTGACATAAGAATTCAGCGCCATTATTCAAAGAAAGCTTCCCCCAAAGTTGAAAGATCTTGCCAGTTTCATAATTCCTTGCACCATAGGAGAATATAACTTCGGTAAGGCTTTATGTGATTTAGGTGCTAGTGTTAACTTGATGCATTTTATATTTACAGGAAACTGCAAATTGGAGAAGCAATGCCCACTTCAGTCTCTCTGTAACTTGCTGATAGATCGCTCACATTTCTGAGAGGTCTTGTTGAAGATGTGCTGGTCAAAGTCGACAAACTCATTCTCCCAACAGATTTTATTATCCTTGATATGGAGGAAGACGAAGATGTGCCCATCATCCTCAGGAGACCATTCTTGGCTACAGGTCGAATCATTATTGATGTACAAAAAGGTGAACTAACCATTATGGTAAAGGACCAAGAAGTAAAATTTAATGTTTTCAAAGCCATAGAATTCCCGATTGATGAAAAAAAAGAAAAATGTTTCAGACTAGATGTGATAGATGGTACCATCCAGAACTCAGATGAAAAGAAAAGTTCAACTGACAAACTTAAAGCATGTCATATGCCTGAAGATAAAATGTACTGCACACTGAACAAGTTAAATCTTGAACTGCAAGCAACTGAAGAGAAACGGTTCCACCAACTCAACGAATTGGAGGAATTTCTCATATAACCTTTTGAGAATGCCAAACTAGTTAGGGATATGCCCTATACCCAACTTGTGGATGGGCTATATGTACATATATTTGTAATATTTTCATTAATTAATAAAATGGCAATCTTTATTATATGTGTCTTACATAACTTATATGAATCATCAAACATTGTAATAAAGCCCTTGGATTAATAAGATGATGGCTTCCACGCCTTATGAGAATCATTACTCTTAAACATTCCTAGTCATAGTTTTGTGAATAATCTGGGCGTTCACAAAGAGGAGAGACTAGCATGATGATATGATCCGCCCTTAAGTGGGGTAGCAGATCTCATAGTCTACTAGCGGAGATCTGTCCGCTTGGTGTATCACATGGATGCATGAGTTGCTCGTGTCCATCGAACTAACCGCCGAAAGTTTTCACATGGAGTGTTTATCCCATGTGTTTGTGAGAACTTTCATGTATCGATTGTATGACTAGTCCTTAGACTTGAGGTCTTTACAATCTTATGTTTGGATCAAATAACTTTGACATTCTCCTTCCTCGGTTCAAAAGATCCGGTCATAAGGTTATGATTGGGTCATTTATTGAAACACATGAAGTTTGTAGAGATACAACAGAGAATCGCCACTCTCTTGGATAATATTTTCTTATAAGAGAATCATGTGAGATTCTTGGCTTAGCACGATTCATGACACTATCAACATAATACCCTTGACCATATGGGTAGACACTTTCCATACCATAGGTCAAACGGTGGGGATACAGTGAGGCGAGGGACTGTATCATATGTAAATCGCATAAGAATTGGTATATATATCTTTCTTTCTCATTTGGTGGCCTTGGCATGTTGCTAGATGTCAACATTGGTCATTTAAATCGAACGACCATCTGATCGGAGGATAATTTATGTTCGATTAAATTATCACGATTCATTTCATATCCAACTTGAGGGGAACCCAAAAGGTCACACACAACAAAGTCGAAATCAATGGTTAACAGTGCACAGTACAAATTTAACAACATATATGATTGCTGTAGGAATTGCTCATAAATGGTTTATTGTGTTTAATTATTGAACAGATCATTTATGAGGTTCCATATTGGCTTAGGGATTGGTGAATGACGATAGGGGCACTTTGGGAACTGGAATAAATAAATAAATAAATAAAAATTTGAATAGTAATTTTTTTTTGTTATTTGTTTTGAATTCCAATTCGGCCCAAACTCTTATTAGAGTTTTATAATCTCATTAAACCACTAAATTAAGATCCAATGGCTAAGATTAAATTAGCATTTATCCCACATCAGATTCTTAATTAATTTTGTTGTCTTTGGAGCACCTATATAAACCCAAAGAATTCTTTACAAATTTTTGCACCAAACCTTTCATATCTTGGGTTTATATAAGTGAGCAACTCTAAAGTTTAAGAGTAAGCCACTGATTTTTGAGGATCCTTAAGTCTAATTGACTATAGGAATCTCGAGTTAAAAGTTTTGAGGTATTTGCCTAGGCTAGCACCAAGGGCAAAATACCCGTGCACTCAAGGTGTAATCTTGCCGTTGAGTTTTGGCTTTGGTGTGTGCATATTCGTAGACCACACATTTGGGTGGCTCTTTGGAACGTGGAAGAGCTTGTTGAGTTCGAGGAAAGCTTGTACATTGGAGGGAGCATTGGAGGCGTCTTCGGTTCAAGTAGAACTTTTTCTTTCTTTATTTTAATTAGAGTTCTTATGATAGTTAGCATGTTTAGGTTTATGTTCTTTGCATCTTTTATGAGTTTTTATGCTTAGAATATATAGTAACATGCCTAGGCTTGTAGAATAATCAAAACAAATGGGTCTTGGGCAAAAGGATAGCGGCATAATAATTTGATTTATTAAATTTTCCGATGCGCACTCGCGGCCGCTTCCCAACAAAACTTTACAAAGAAAAGGCCAAGAAGAAACATAATGAGAAGTTAATGTGCATACAACTGAAACCAATGCAGCATGTATTGTTCAGCAAATCAAGGTTGAAACTCTTCCATGGGAAGTTAAAATCACGATGGTCAGGTCCATTCTTAATCACTCATGTTTTACCAGATAGAACCGTTGAGTTACATGATCCAAACTCTAAGGAAACTTTCAAAGTTAAAAGCAAGCGTGTCAAGCACTACTAGGGAGAATCATTTGAGCGACAAAAAGAAAGTGACACACTTTAAGGTCCAGCCTAACGTTCGGACAGTCATGTCTAGCTAAAGACGTTAAACTTAGTGCTAGTAGGGAGGCAACCCATGCAAATTGTGTATATATTCAGATTTGGTGTGTTTTATTTTTATGTGTTTAATTTTTGTAGGTAAAGTCACATTTCAGGATAGAAGACATTCTCGCAAATCTTCACAAGCAATTTCCTTCTCTCCCTCAAAACTCTCTGATGAAAGTCTACAAAGCTCGCATGGAATAAATGAGACTTCTGATGATCAAAGGTATTCCTAATGACATTCGTTGGATTATTGAAGCACGGGTCTGATTGAAAGGTTAGTCTTCTAACTCTTTTGTTTCATATATGTATGGTTTAGGAAGAAGCATATATGCTAAGAAGAGAAGAGCTAAAAGATTAGGTGTGTAACATCCCGGGTTATTTTAGAATATTAGCGTGAATTTTATTTTTCGCACGTGAGGCCGCGACCGAACGCGAGGTCAATTTTTATTAAATAATGGGGACTTTTATAGAGAAATTAGTATAAGGCAATAATAATTAAACTTGAGGGACCTAACAGAAATTTGCCACACCAAATACAAATAACCCTAGATTCTTCAACACACTCACACGTGTAATATTCATATGCACACACCTATTCATTTAACAGCACACGCAAATTAGAAAGAACAATGAGAGAGATAGAAGAGAGAAATCAAGAAAAGTCGAGAACAGACAGAAAGAGAAGGCAGAAAGAAGAGAAGATGCCGAGAGAGATGGAGCTGAACAGAGAAAGACCGAGAAAGAGGTAGAAGAGAGAGGAGAACAAGTCCGAAAATTTGGGATTTAATTTCGTTTGAGGGGACAAATTGTAAGTACTATGTTCATATTTTCTTGAATTTGGTTTAATTTTGCTGTTTTGATTTTGAGGGGAAATTTGAATAGGGTAAACTAATGAATTAGAACCAGGTTTCAAGTGATATTAAATTAGGCATTTTAGCATGGAAGTAGAGGAAATTTACTAAATTGAAGAAAATTTATTTGATAAGAAGAAAAAGGGAATTCGACAGAACCCTATGAATTGGGGGTTTCCGAAATTTGAATATAAGGTTATTAAGTGATTAAATTAGAATTTTAATAAGCAAAGTAATTAGTAATTAAGTATTTATATGATTCATAAAATCCGAGTTTGGGATTACGGCAGTAGTGAGATTTGCGGAGGCAGTGACGTGAGCAGAAACAACAGCAATAGTGAAACCAGAAGTGGAAGTGATGACAGTAGTTTTAGATGGGTTGATGTTGTTTGTAGAAACACCATAGGGTAGTAGGGAGATTACATATGTGTGTATATATTTATATATATGAAATAACTGAAATATGGTTTTATATATATGAACTGTGTAATAGAAGTTTAATTTGATTTTGAAATTGAGACTAGAATTAGAGCGTCCGTGTTAGTTGATATAATAGTAGAGATTGTAATGTGTTTAATTAATGTTTATAGAAACCAAATATTAGTATAGATATATGAGTATACTTATGAAGTATGATTGATACAAAACTAAAATTCTAGTCGAATGTATGTGTTAGCAAAGTATGTAAATGAAGAAGCATAAACACGGAATCAGTGGTTAAGTATAAACATAAGCTTTAACATTTGCGAGGGTATGGAATGATGAATTAGTACAAAAGTGTATAAATATTAGTAATGTTGTATGAGTTATAAATATTGATATGTGATGATTGGCTATTGGAAAGCATGATTATGCGAGAAAATAAATGAATAGTTTATGTATATTGTAAGTCTCTAAGTAAATTAAGTGATTTGAAAAGAAGATAAAGATATGGCGTGTGTATTTAATTAGAATTGCGTATATTAATAAGTATATGTTTGTGATTTGGCCGTTTTTATAATTTATGAAAGTGTGAACAATATATTGCTAGCTATTTGATATTTAATTTCCACAAGTATTGTTAAGTTTTAATGTTCGATTTGATTTTATCATTGATTAAGTTGAATATGTGTATTGAGTAATGTATTTGTTTATGTAGTTGAGTAGAATATATTGAATATAAACTATTCGTTAGATTGTTTGTGAGCTGTTGACATTAATAGTCATTAAAGAAAGCTAAGCTCGGATGATGAAAAAGTAAGTAAAGCATGAATGGTATTCTTGAGTTGGAAATAGTGAATTGTAGATGAGTGTATTTATAGCATTTGAGCTTGACAAGTTTGAATAGGAAAAGTATATTGGGTTGCGTATGCTTAATAAATTGTGACAATTGATATTGTAAGTAAACATTTTCATCTGCTTGTGAAGTATATTGACAATAGAGTAGTATATAATTTATAAGGAAGTAAAGATGAAAGTATACAAGTAATAGAATACATATATCATTAAATTATATTTATGCATGAACCTATACATGTAGTTACATAGCAACCTAAAGATAAGGGTAAGTGAAAGCATAAGAAGTGCATATGCATATTTGTGCATTATGATTTAAGTTGAAATTAAGAATAGTTTTGGGATTCAAAAAGAGTTTTAAAGAAAAGATTCAAATGTTTTTGAAAAAGAATCGTATTTCAGAAAATGTTTTTACAGTTTTGAGATACAAATTATTGTCTTAAATTTTTCGGGGCATGAGGTAAAACCTCACCCAGTATGTAACTATTACAGTTGGAATTGATGGATACAGAGAACATGTGCACATGTAGGGCCAGGATGGCGGCTTAGGATCGTGTACCTGGTCCCTAGTATAGAGCTTGGGCGGTAGCATTGCTCCGCTCCCCCAGTTCTAGTGGTGGTTACGTTGCAGTTGAGCTGTTGTCCTGGACGTGACTACACCCAGTTGAGTTGTTGTCCTGGGTGTAGGGCTCTACGTTGCAGTTGAGTTGTTGTCCTGGACGTAGAGCACCATTAGTTTCAGAGATGCCCAGTTGAGTTATGGTCCTGGGCATAGAGCACACCCAGTTGAGTTATGGTCCTGGGTGTAGAGAGACGTCCAGTTGAGTTATGGTCCTGGACGTAGAGCAGCTTTCAGTTTTCAGATTTTTCAGTACACAGTTTTCAGATCATCAGTACTTAGTTTTCAAAAGTCAGATTTTAGTAAACAGTTTTCAGAAAATAGATTTTAGAAAGAGTTTCCAGAAAACAGCAGTTTTATAAGAGTTTTAGAATTTTAAAGCAAAAAAAACCAGTTTTCAAGTAAAGTTTTCAGCAAAGAAACTTTCAGAAAAGAGTATTTCAGAAAAAGGTTTCAGAAAGTATTTTCTAAAGAGTATGGCATAATTAAAGTTCATTGCAGCTTATAGGTTATGCATATAAATCATACATTCTGGTTATCATTTGAAAGCATATAGTTGGTATAAATGCATAATGGCATGATTGCATCGATACGTATATACGGTTAATATCTGTGGTTAATGTACGAGATGCATATAGTTGACATTGGAATATGATAGCATGATTATATTTATGTGATTATGATTGATGCCTGTGTGTATTATATGTTTACATAGAAGGAACAGTTTGTAAGATACTAGCGTGTGATTATATGGTTAATGTTAATTTGCTGGATGTTTAATAGAAAGATTATTTTATAATCCGATTTGATGATATTTCAAAGAAATAAAAGAAAGATAAGTATGGTAAGTAACCAATCTAGATTAGCAAAAAGTAAGTAGGTAAGTAATAAGTTAACAAAATAGTGCAGCAGAAGCGTAATTGAATTTATTTTGATGATTAGAGATATATGAACTTAATAAGTATAATATGGATGTTGATTGTAAATAAGAAACAGAGCTTAAAATTCACGTATGAATAGTTAGAAAGACTAGTAACTAGTAATGAGTTTATAAATGGATAAGGAATCAGAAAAATAAATCAGACTGTGATATAAGTGCATGATCACAAAAAACTTCAGATTATATAAAATGGAATTCAGACCTTGCTTGTGTTTGATGCTCAAGGAATGAGCATAGTTACTTAGTGAGTCTTATGACTCACACCACTACAGTGTTTGAGTTTTGCAGGTTGGTGACCTGATCGGTCGACCACAGACACCAAAGCTTGAAAAGCCGGATAGCAGCGTTGCAGTCAGCCAGTCACCAGGTTTTGGGAGTATAAGAGTCAAGTTGTTTATGAGTTTATTTGTAAAGTAATTGAGTTGTTTATAAGTTTAGTTGTATAAGTTTAAAGTTTGTTAAAGTTTTTGTTTATACGTATTTTCGGACACGGAGCCCAATTATTATGTTTTGAGTTTATTGATTTGGTGTATATTTTTAGTGTCGGGCCCAATAGGTTGTTTAGAGGAGCTGGACTTGATCCAGGTTGCTCGTTTTTAGCAGAGGTCATGCCGAAATTTCGGCAGAGTCAGAGGCTTATGGAGTCAGAATTTGCCTGTCTCCTGCCGGTAGCATCCTGGCTTAGGCGGGATGTTACAAGGTGTTTGCTATAAATGTGCACGCATGACATGTAATACTCATTGTCATTCTTTAAGAATGATGTCTGATAACCATGAAGATAAAATTAAATTCATTAGGGATGACATGAGTAAGGAGTCTTTGGATGACATATCATTGACTCTTGAGACATATTCTAGTGGATATGTGCATCACGCAATTCACATGTTACATGCACAATTTCGAAAAGAAAGACAATAATTGAGTCTCGAGAATCTGACTTTAAAAAACCTTGTTTGCCAATTTATAAAGAAAATTATATGGAAGCTTATCCTTGACACATAGACGTCATTCAAGCCGTTACTTCCTGTAAATATTATTTTCTCTTTGTATTTATCTAATAATTGTGTGTTGTTTTGTTATTTTCTTTTATTTTCTCCGACAGGATCCAGACTTTTTGACTTTCACGATTTATTTTACTGTTTAGCTAATAATTGTCATTTGGCAGGTACTAGTGCTATTATTACTCACCCATTTTCAAGTTTTATAAATTTAGCTCGTCATTGCAAACTTGAAGACATCCAGAGTTGAGAAATAAATAAAAAAATGGAAGCAACTTCAAGAAGACGAGTTGTAAACATCTGTGTGTTTTGCGGTACTAGTGTTGGTTCTAAGCCATAGTTCGTTGAGGCAACACATGAATTGGGTAGAGTCATAGCTGAAGGGAATATGCACCTATTATATGGCGTGGCAACCTTGGACTAATGAGGTACGTTTCAAAGGATGTACATGAATGATGTAGTCAAGTTCTGGGAATCATCCCAAAACCTTTGGCAGAGGTGAATCTTATATGACTATCAAACGAAAATAAATGCATAGTGTCAGGTATGTCTGAATGACTTGTTGAAATGATTAACCGTATTAATGCTTTTATTGCTTTGCCAGGTGCCTTGGGAGGAAATTTTTAAAGTGTTATCTTGGGCGAACTTGAACATACACCAGAAACCAATTGGACTGTTTAATGTTGATGGATTTTATGATTTTCTTTGTGTGTTTCTTGATGATGTCCGGAGAAATGGGTTCTTGTCAAAATTTGTAAAAGATATCCTCTTCACTGTCCGACCTTTCCATGATTTAATTGACCAACCTTTAGCCTTTGAACCACAAATTGACCCCATCATTTCCAAGATAAACTGGTCCGATAATGATCGTGGTAAGAAACGTTGGATAAATCTGGATCTTAACCTTTAATTTTCTTTTTAGATGTAGAATTTCAGCTAACCAGATATTGTTTTTTAAACTTTTCTTCTACTTTTTTAGACATTGAGGACAATGTCTCAATTAGGTTTTGGGGATGAGAATAGTGGACTAGTATCTTGTTTTTTTTTTTCATTATGTTGTTTTTATTTGGTTTTTAGTCAAAAAATTTAAAAAATTTAAAAAATTAAAAAATATAAAAAATATTTGTTTTTGTGTTTTTAACTTGACTAATCAGGTGAAATTGGTGTGAGATAGCTGAGTAAGGAATTTCCACTCCTGAGACGTATCTCAACCTGTTTCGTAACAAGTTAATTTTTGTTTATTTCCTTTTGAATTATTTAAATTGTGATTTCTCCATAATACTGACTAAATTGGATCTTCATATGCTCAGTTGACAGGTATTATTAACATGCATGGTAACATACAGCCATGAGTTGTAATTGAAAATTTTGTAATATTCAGTGCTCTAGTTTAATTGGAGGAAGTATCTAAAAAAACGATGAAAAAAAGTAACATCTGAGATCCGAGTAATTAAGTCCTTAGAGGTGTTTTAACACCTAGTACCCTAAAGCCAACTGGCTTGGGAGTCACTGGCCCAAAGCTCGTTACATGGATTGAAGGTGTTATAAAAAAAACAGAGAGAAAGATATCAGTAATCTGGGTAATTAAGTCTGTAAGAGTGTTTTAACACTTAGTGCCCTAAAGCCAACTGGCTGGGAGTCACTATCCCAAAGCTCGCTACATGGATTGAAGATGTTGTAAATAAATAAATAAAAAAAATCCATTGCTAAAAAAGGTGTGAATTCTGATATAACTTTAAGAAACAAATATTATTTTCTTTTCAACTACACTTATGAATATTGTGGGCACAATGAGCTGATTAATACATTGTTGACTGTGTATAAGGAGAATGGTAAAAATAATCGGAGAATTTACTTATTTAGTAATTTAGAAAGAAAGAAAACAGCTATTAACTTGGATAAGAAGCTTCACTTATTTAGTCAATAACTTGTTTATCTTTTTTTTTTTTATACATTTGACGTTTGTGGGTATCACTGTTGTAAGCCCTCACGAGACTACAACGGACACCTATGGGTTTAAAGACTAGTTGCATACGCTAAATGCAACCGTGATCCCTATGAAAATGGCTTAGTTTAATTTTATTTTAAATTTGTTTATTGTATTTTATTTTATTTTGCTCGATGACTAGCAAAATGTTAGGTTTGTGGGTGTGATAAGCGGTAACTATATCAGTATTTACCGTCTATTTGACTTAATATTTTGTATAGTTTCTTGAGTTTTGTGAATATTTTGATGTGTTTTGTGTATTTTGTAGGTAAATAAGGTTTCAGGACTCACTGGAATCAAATCAGGGCCAAAATAGTGAAAACAGAAAAAAAAAATAAAAAAATGGCAAAATTGTAATTCTGCATCGCGACGCGCAGCACTTCTACATCGCGACCACTAATGTGCACCGGACACGTGTCATTATCAGAGAAACTTGCTATCATACGTGTTGGACAGTTATGACCCATATCGTCACTATTTGTACAGATCATGGTGTTGTTTTACAAATTAACTATGTGACAAAGAAGATTGCACTCTTATCATTTGTGATTAGATCACCAAGATGTATAAATGATAAGAGGTCCCTATGATTTGTTCCTGGACGGAGAATGATATGAGACAATATCAGTCCACGAAGGATAAATCATTAAATATCCATAGTCAGAGTATTATCGAGATTGGACATCGATAAATATGTAAAAGACTAGTATTACACTTGTGTGCGCGTTTGTGAGAGCACAACGACATAGTTCTCATATATTTGGGTATAGGATACTCATGCAAGTGCAATAGGAGGTTGTGTTTCACCGATGATACGGGAAACAGCTTCGCTCTAGATAAGACCCCATCGGAATTCCATTGGTAGTATGACTATGTGTCTATGGAAATCCGAAATCAGGGTAGGTGTATTTGGTCTTAACCTGAGACTTGCACCGCTAATGCATACGACAATCAATATACTTTGGTTGAGGTCGTTCAGGGCTTTAACTGGTTCTGTGTACGCCAATATTAGGTATATTGAGAATCGTAGTGTATTGGGTGTGATGTCAAGACGGAAGTGTCACTCCAGTCATATGGAGATGATGGTCACGTAGGATACGGTACTAGTACTCTTAAGTGCTGCAGCCATCGGGATAATATGACTTGGTCATAGTTATCCGATATAGAGACTAGTCACCAGACATCCGACATGTGCTTCGTACGGGGCAGACACAATTCCAGCCCTAGCACGTGATAATCTGATGCTGGACAGAAATACGCAATACTACGGTATACTACGCTTGATACAGATCCTTATTCCTGTAAGGATGTTTCCGGAGAATTGGGGAGGCATGGTGCTCTGCTAGAGGCCAACCTTGTCTTGTAATTCGGTATAAACGTAGTACGAGGTACTTACGTGTTCGGATAGTCCGACGACCGAATTCACTGCCAACATATCCGGGGATCTCATGGGTCGCTTCCCAAAGATTCACCGATGACGTATAACTCGCACTCTATATTAATCTGGGATTAATTAGAAGAGAGAGAATTAATCTGGGATTAATTGCGGAGATATTTTATCTGGGATAAAATATCCATTAAAGAGAGATAACAGTTAATTTGGAATTAATCGTGAAATTAATATATTTGATATATTAAACGAAATTGGATTTCGACGCGGAATTAAAATTAGATTTTAATTCGGGCAAGCGAATTAATTTAGAATTAATTTGTTAGCGACGTGAATAGTGTCTTCGCTAGGCGTAATCATTTAATTACGACGCAACAAAAAATTCGTTAATTTGGAATTAGCGAACCCGAGCCCGAGATAATTACGAGCGCAATCGCATTTCGAATTCGAGTGCGGCACGTCACATCAAGCGTCAAATCATGTCATTTTGAGTGATGTGACAATTGATTGGATTGATTGATTGACAAGACTTGATGTGAGTTGTTGGAATGGTTGTTAGCTTTTATTTGTTTGACTTTATAAAGCCAAATTCACATGAAATGCTTGTGAAATTCATATGAGTGTATATATTACACAAATTTGGAAATTCAACCAACATTCTCTCTTTCTTTCATCTTTCTCTTCACGCCTAAAGTGGCTTAATTTTCTGTTTTCTGGTTTCTGAAACCGTGAGCAGTGAGGGGAGCAAGAGTGTGGTTTTGTGGCAAAATCACAAGTGCTAGCACACTTACGAGATATGCGAAGGTGATAGGGAAGCTCACCCATGAGCCGGGAACCGTTCGACGAAGCTTGGAGCTTGATTCTTGGAGCTCAAAACCGAAACCAGTGAGGGAAAAATCTGCACTGCAGTTCGCCAAAAACAGTGAGCATTTTGGAGTTCCGTTGCTTGCCGCGTCGCTCAACCGATCGATGTAAGTATTCCGCAACTTCGTCGATGTGTATTCGCAATGTTTTTCATACTTATAATCGATCCGGGAACTTAATAGAAACCAACAATGGCATCAAGAGCCTAGGTTTGAGCATGAAAATTTTAGGGCTTAAAATTTGGGTAATTTGTTTTCAAGCATGATTTTGTGATACCATTGTTGGTTTCTATTAAGGTCCCGGATCGATTATAGAAACCAACAATACGAACTTGCTAACATACGTCGGCCACGTGTCAATATCAAAGCAATCTTGCTAACATACGCCGAACACGTGTTATCATCCTATGTTGCCGACACTACACGTCATTACTTACGTCAGCATCATGACACGCAAGCCTTCACGCGTCGCGATGCCAAGCCAATAATTCTACCGAAGGCCACGTGTCATCATCCTGTTGAATCAACGGCGCGTCGTGACGCGCAAGGGTTCTGTGTCCCGACGCGTGGACCAAATATTTTCCTATAAATTGAGGCCGAATTCATTTGAAATTTTCATACCTTCTTCTGGGAATTTCCTTAAGAATACTAAGAAGATTGTATCTTGTTTGTTTATTTACAGCTTTTTGTATTTAATTTTTATTTTACGCAATAGTTTTTTCTTTATTTTACTTTTCAGTCTTTATTTTACTTTTCAGTATGAGGAGGTAACTCCTCTCTGCTGGGGTGAAAGGTAAAGCTTTTATTACTAATATTTAGATTAATCTCCCTTAGTTAAAATATATAAACTATTTTAAACCTGACTTAATAGGATACCGCCTTTATAGTCGGTTGAACTTAATGAAATTGTTTTTAACCTGACTAAACTAGATACCGCATTTATGGTAAGTTGGAATTAATCATAAATTTGACTTAATCATGATACCACATTTATGGTCGGTTGAGAATTTCATGCAAAGTTTATAAATTATAATAAGGGAGCTATCTAAATTAGAAGTAATAAAAGTGAATCCTCTAACCCCTGTATTTTCTTTATTGCTTTATTTATATTTTTTAATTTTCGTCCTTTACTTTATGTCATTTAATTTTATTTATGTCTTTACTAGTCCTAGATATGTGTGGTAACTAAACCTCTTATCTAGGGTTGTGATAAATTCCAATATCACTGATTTATAAGAGGTTATTTTATGTCTTGGGTAATATAAAGGTTTATTAATTGAGTCTTAAGCTTAATGCTTCTTGTTAACTGGCCATTAATAAGATTGATCTGGTAAATTTAAAATAAACTTGACGAAACGAAGGAATTTTAGGTTTCAGCCTTAGACTCAATAGCTCACGATCTCATCTCGGGGCATGGTGACCCTTAGGTAGATTTCCTTAAAGGATAGACATATACATGTCGGGCGGGGGTAGCCACAATTGGAACTTAATCTTAATGAATTCAGGTAACTTGGTTAATATAGACATATGATTAATTGGGTTATTTGGGTGTTTGCATCTGACCATCGACATAGGCTTTTGCATAATTTCGTGTTACAGGTTAATAAACCGATATATTCCACAAACATGAGATAAACACTTCATCTTTAAAAGATATTTGAATGATTCACAACCCTAGATAGTTTTATAATATTGAATTTTCCTTTAATTTACTTTCGTACTGTTTTATTTACTTATTATCAGACAAAAATCACCATAACAACAATCAATCTATTAGATACTCGTAAGCATTTAACGTCATAAATTAATAGCTAATGTATTAAGTCCTCGTAGGATCGATACATTTTAAACACTTGAGCAATTACGTGCGATTGTGTTACGTGAGTGATTTCACCGATCACTCCCAAAATTCAGTTACGTAGTAACTAACTCTTTAAGTAGATTATCCACCAAATTAGTCACATAACGACCAAATTATCAAACTGGGAAAGATCACACGGTGATCAATTCTTACATGGGGTACCCACAACATAGATTACACAATAAACAATTTTTAATTTAAGTAGAAAATACATCAAATCGGTCACATAATGATCAAATATCAAACCAAAGAAAAGGTCACGCAGTGATCAATTCCCACAGTAACCAAAGTTTAAAGTCAGATAGGGCACTCACTTATATATCATCATGGGAAAATGGCAAAGAAGATTAAAAATCCTTTGAAAAGAATAAAATTCTGTTTTACAAATGGAAAAGTCTGGTTTACTATTTTTGAAAAATTATATACCGGATGTTCCGATTAAAATGACTTAGTCAGTCTATTGAAACATATAACAAATGAAGAGACATGGCATGCGTCAACATCTAATAACCGTTTATTTCAAATAAACGATCTAATGGGGGAATAGATATAGGTGTCTAAATATAATCATGCTCTATTGGCAACGTGTCGCCGTTCTAGTGAATCTTCCTCAATAAATATCCTTAATGGAACCTAAATTTGGACACAATTCCGGAATGACATCACTTCGGAAGAGAAGTACTCCAGAGTGACGTCACTCCGAAATTCACAAATCAACATGGATACAAAATAGAAATACTCTAATCTAAAATCAATATTCTAGAGTACATGATGCCACCGCCTACGACTGATGAACTTTAATGACAATCCATTTATCTTAACATACAAGATAGATGGAGCATGCATAATGACATGTGTTATGACACCTAATGTTCCAACATATATTATGAGAGATGTACACCATGAAAATCAGTAACCATCCTATAAAAATGAAAATGTTCATAAAAATGTCTAAAGAACAGAAAAAGTTAGAAAAGTTCTTATAACAAAAAGAAATGTAAATGATCTTTAAAATAAAAAAAAAAGCTCACTAAAATAGAAGATTCTAACTCAAGTTTTGTAGTACTAATCATGCTGGAAGCTTTTACTAATATTAAAGTAAAACGAAATTAGGCCCAATAAGCATCTATCTCCCGGCCCAGATCAGAATTAGACCTTAGAAAATCAAGCATAAAACTTATTGAGAGATACGAAATCTTACCACATTTTTTACTGCCTTCAATTTTTAACCCAAAAATTTATTACTCGACTAGCTATTCTTCTACCCGATACAGAAATTAATTGAATTGATCAATATTAGCCTATAATGTAGGAATTGCTAAGCGTTTCCCTTCCACATGATACAATCATAGGGTACATCAAATGGCTCAAAACCATCTTGATCTTGTGTTGCAGATGTTTCAGTGATCATCCATTGGCTATATTTTTCTCACGTGTAGGAGTAGAGGTTGAGGACTAGACACCTTTATTATAATTGAGTTTTAACTTTTCATTTATTGTTTTTAAGGGATTTGGTTACATGCATATACATTATTGATGATAGATGGAATTTTATAAATTATACTATTGAAATTATAACTTAAAATGTGAAACTCTGAAACAAACAACCATTAGTAAGTTGAGTTACAAACACATCGATTATGGGTTTTATTATGTGTTAGCCTCTACACAAAACATGTGAATATTTATCAATAGAAAATTGCTATTTATAACATTTATACTGATTAATTTTAAAATGTTGACCTTTTAATTATGTCATTAGAATGATCACAGATTTATCATTCGATCACATATTTTCCATTAGTAGTCTCTAATTTTTAGTTTTATTTACCAATGTTTCTCAAGTAAAATATTGACATGATCCCAGTCACACATGGATCAACAACATAATGTAGTCATTGCAAGACAAAAGGCCAAAAAAAGATCAGAGAAGCAATGGCGAGATTAGCTCAGAGTTATATGGCAGAATACGACGGACATCTTGGAGGCATATTGACGTCACATGAGAGCTTCAATGGAGTGCGTCCAAAGTTATTCCACTTAGTCAAGCCATATCATATAAATACACCAACAATTATGAAGTCAAATACATTTTTGACGAATAAAGCCGAATCATGCCCAACACAAAGTATTCGAGTTACACAAGGCTTAATGGGCTTGAGACGCATAATTTGGGCCTTGTTACATGAAACCCACGAAATTTGGGTAATTTTGTGCAAATGGAATAATTTGATCATTTTGGGAAAAGTTGTCACCTTTGTTGACTGTTTGCATTTGATATTTGTAATGTTGACTAATGATGACTTTATTTTTATTTGTAACTTAGTTAGCTTAGTTATTTTGGTTAAATAGTTAGCAAAATATCCCTAGATATTTTTGTTGACTTTTTTGGCAAAATTGGAAAAGATATTTATGCCACTTGTTTTAATATCTTAAGCTTATATATTTATATTAGTTAGTAAATGACTATTAAGGGCTTGAAATTTAAGTAGCCATTGGGTAATTTTAGGATATTTTGATCTTTTTACCTTTTAAGGGCATTTTAGTAAATTTACCTTGTCCTATATATTGTAAACTTTGTCTTCCCTAATAAAAAAAATCACCATTTTCGAATTTTCTTCAAAGAAAAAGGCTCTGGCCGAATTTTAGTTTAAGGAGGGACTCTCCATTGTTTCAGCTTCAACTTATCTAAGGCGTGACAACTTTAGTAGCGTCTTTGTGCTAGCAGAACAAACCAAGACATCATTTTAAGGGTTCTCAAAGATAAGTTCTTTGTGGGTTTTCTTTGTGGCATTGGAAGGGTTTTATTCCATCAAAATCAAATACATTGTCCTTGGGGTTCAGATCCGTTGCTTGGGGTTTGCTTGACCTAATCTCCAAGTGAGTTCCTCATCATTTAGTATTAGAGCTTAGGGTTCGAAGGTCTGATTTTTTATTTTTACTTTGTGTTTTTCATTTAGTCTTTGTTTTGTGTTGTTGGTCATCAAAATACTTTTTTTTGGAATCGTTGGGAACCCCACCGCAAAACCACCCATTTCGGGTTTAAACGGAGCAGGTAAAACCCCATACTGTCCCAAACTCTTATCATCAAGATACTTGTTCATCTTCATTCTTAGATTTTTTCAGTTTTTATTTTTGTTAAGTGTTTTTTCCTTTTCTAAATCCCTTGTGACCGGTATACTGGTGTGAAAACACTCTTGACATAACTTCTGGAACCGAAGAGCAAACATATCGGTCTCCATATCGGTTATAAAACACCCTTGAAACAACTACTGGAATCAGGAACAACCATGCCGGTATCCACACCGGCCTTCATACCTGTGAACTTGTTCCGAACACAACTACTAGAATCGGGAACAACCATACCGGTCTCCATACTGGCCTTCATACCACTATATATGGCAAATATATAGCTACTAGAACCGGGCTAGTTCCATACCGAACCCATATTGGACTCAAAACACGTCAACTTATTCCAAAACATAGCTATTGTAACCGGGCAAGTCTATACCGGCTTACATACCAGTAGCCATACTGGTAAACTTGTGAGAGTGAAGCCAAGTATAGATGTGAGCAAATCAAGAGTGTGGGTGAAGAAAAGTTGTTTGAGACTGAGTTGGGTTTAACTAATGTTTCATTGCCTACTGTTTGTATTTATTCTTTGTATTAGTTTCTTCTGTTAGGGATATGCCCTACACCCAACTTGTGGATGAGCTATATGTACATGTATTTGTAATATTTTCATTAATTAATAAAATGGCAATCTTTATTATACATGTCTTACATAGCTTATATGAATCATCAACACTGTAATAAAGCCCTTGGAGTAATAAGACGATGGCTTCCACGCCTTATGAGAATCATTACTCTTAAATGTTCCTAGTCATAGTTTTGTGAATAATCTGGGCGTTCACAAAGCGGAGAGACTAGACAGCATGATGATATGATCCGCCCTTAAGTGGGGTAGCCGATCTCATAGGCTACTAGCGGAGATCCGTCCGCTTGCTGTATCACATGGATGCATGAGTTGCTCGTGTCCATCGAACTGACCGCCGAAAGTTTTCATATGGAGTGTTTATCCCATGTGTCTGTGAGAACTTTCATGTATCGATTATATGACTAGTCCTTAGACTTGAGGTCTTTACAATCTTATGTGTGGATCAAATAACTTTGACATTCTCCTTCCCCGGTTCAAAAGATCCGGTCATAAGGGTATGATTGGGTCATTTGTTGAAACACATGAAGTTTGTAAAGATACAACAGAGAATCGCCACTCTCTCGGATAATATTTTCTTATAAGAGTAGTATTCCAGTTCGCGGGTTGATATGTGTGATCAGTGCTTGAGACTGTGGCCACAGCGGAAGAATCATGTGAGATTCTTGGGTTAGCACGATTCATGACACTATCAACATCATACCTTTGACCATATGGGTAGACACTTTCCGTACCCTAGGTCAATAGGTGGGGATACAGTGAGGCGAGGGACCGTATCATATGTAAATCGCATACAAAATGGGTATATATATCTTTCCTTCTCATTTGGGGGCCTTGGCATGTTGCTAGATGTCAACCTTGGTCATTGAAATCGAACGACCATCTGATCGGAGGATAATTTATGTTCGATTAAATTATCACGATTCATTTCATGTCCAACTTGAGGGGAACCCAAAAGGTCACACACAACAAAGTCGAAATCAATGGTTAACAGTGCACAGTACAAATTTAACAGCATATATGATTGCTGTAGGAATTGTTCATAAATGGTTCAATGTGTTTAATTATTGAACAGATCATTTATGAGGTTCCATAGTGGCTTAGGGATTGGTGAATGACGATAGGGCACTTTGGGAATTGGAAAAATAATAAAAAAATTACTAAATGAATAGTAACGTGAATGAATAACGTGAATAGTAAAAAAAATTTTGTTATTTGTTTTGAATTCCAATTCGGCCCAAACTCTTATTAGGGTTTTATAATCTCATTAAACCACTAAATTAAGATCCAATGGCTAAGATTAAATTAGCTTTTATCCCACATCGGATTCTTAATTAATTTTGTTGTCTTTGGAGCACTATATAAACCCAAAGAATTCTTCACAAATTTTTGCACCAAACCTTTCATATCTTGGGTTTATATAAGTGAGCAACTCTAAAGTTTAAGAGTAAGCCACTGATTTTGAGGATCCTTAAGTCTAATTGACTAGAGGAACCTCGAGTTAAAAGTTTTGAGGTATTTGCCTAGGCTAGCACCAAGGGCAAAATACCCGTGCACTCAAGGCGTAGTCTTGCCGTTGAGTTTTGGCTTTGGTGTGTGCATCTTTGGAGGCCACACACTTGGGTGGCTCTTTGGAACGTGGAAGAGCTTGCTGAGTTCGAGAAAAGCTTGTAGATTGGAGGGAGGACTGGAGGAGTCTACGGTTCAAGTAAGTCTTTTCTTTCTTTTTTTTAATTAGAGTTCTTATGATAGTTAGCATGTTTAGGTTTATGTTCTTTGCATGTTTTATGAGAGTTTTATGCTTAGAATATATAGTAACATGCCTAGGCTTGTAGAATAATAAAAACAAATGGGTCTTGGGCAAAGGGAAAGCAGCATCATAATTTCAATTTTCCGCTACGCACCCGCGGCCGCTTCCCAACAGTGGTATCACAGCGCCGTTTTTATTTTGATTAGTTCTCACTCATTTGAACTCGAAATTGGGTGTTTAAAAGCTCGTTGGAAAGCTAACACCCTGAACTTAATTTTAGGCACAAGTTTTGCATGATTTGGTTAAGATTTGAATTGTGAAATTGCATTTAAAGTTCACGCATCTGCAGAAAAATGTGAATAGTAAATTTATTTGAATAAAATAAAATGCAATATCATAATTAAATATTAATCAAAGTTATTTAATGCCTAAAATAATTCCAACATATTAAAACTCATATGCTTGATGATTCTATGTATGATTAGAATTGGCATGATTATTTTAGGGTGCAAGCATCTAGAGACTTTCTAAGAAATAGAGAGTGTATTGCTTATCCCTTAGCTAAGTAATTATTCCGTGATGAACTTAGAGATTTATTACCTTTAAGGCTATTAAATATAAATCACTTGTTTATAATAAAAGACATTATAAAAGATACAAGTGGGGTGGGACCAAGGGTTAATAAAACTTTCCAAACTAAAGTTAATTTAACCAAAGGTATTACTAGAGTTAGATAATGATTTGGTGTCTTCCTTCACTCACTACCTTTTTATAGCCAAAAGGAAAAGTGTGTGAAGACATCTAGATAATCATTTACTCAAAGCTTACCTTAAAGCATATTTAAAGTGTTGGACTAATTTGGAGGATCTATTATTTTATTCCTGTCACCAAGGCAATAAGAGCCTAAGAGGTAAGGGTATTTAAGAGAGTTCGCTCCACCCTCCCTCTGGGGAATTTTCAATGGAGGAATCCATTTGACAGTTATTCACTTAAACTTGCTAAAATCCTCAATAATAATTTAAGTCTAAAATTTGCCTCCCATTGTAAAGTATAGACCCAAAGGGCTTAAACCGTATTGGCAGGACTAGGCTTTACCAGACTGACCAATACCAATTTGTCCCTAAATCGTACTATTGACAATGGTTTGACTTTTCTGAGTCATAAGACGCAGCGACCCTTAGGCGTGGTCTTATAACTTAGTGGCAAAGATTGGGTGTCCACAAGGACTAGCATAAGCTATGGCATGTTTGATTGCCCAACCCAATGATCAAGGAATTGTGATTTATATCATAAATTGGTTGGGAACCTACCTAATTATCGTATTTTATAACGACCGGCCCTAGTCGGAGTTATGAAATGATGATAATGGGATCCTTGCCCACAAGAAATCCATCATATTGGGGTTGATGCGATTTGCTTAAAATTTTAAAACAATTGAGTGGGAGCAAATTCATAATATTAAAAGCCCATGTTATTATGAAACATTAATGAAAACATATTCCTAATTTTAACATTCTCTCTTAACAGGTGGGTTAAAATATTTCACAAACATTCAAATGGCAAACAGAGTATCACTTCGTTCCATCCTTGATGAGCATAAGCTCAAAGGGGACAACTACAATGACTGGTTTAGAAACCTTAAAATTGTCTTACGACAAGAAAAGATTTTCTATGTTCTTGAAAGACCATTTCCCCTGAACCCGCAGAAGATGCTGACCAAAATACATTTGATGCTTGGAAGAAACACGTCGATGATGATGAGCAAGCAGTTTGCATAATGCTTGGCTCTATGTCGGACGAACTTCAGAAAGCTCACGAAGATATGGATGCTCAAACCATCATCTTTCACTTGAAGGAGTTGTATGCAACTTCCGTTCATACCGTGAGATTCCAAGTGTCATGTGCCTTATTCCAAAAAAGGTATAAGGAAGGATCTGTTAGTGGACATGTGCTTAAGATGATTGGCCACATTGAAAAATTGGCCAACCTCGGGTTCATCATGGATCATGAGATAGGTCACGATCTAATTCTTCAGTCCTTACCAAAAGAATTCTCTAACTTTATTATGCAGTTTCATCTGTCTGATAAAGAAGCTACTTTAGCAGAATTGCACAATCTGATAAAGCAAGCAGAGAAGGACTTGAAACCGGAGCTTAAAACCTCCGTCATGCTTACGGGTACGGACCTGAAGCCACGAGGCCCAAAGAAAAATAAGGGCAAGGCCAAGGCTCCAGATCACCTAAAGCCCAATGGTAAGGTGGAGAAGAAAAAGGGAAAGGGGAAATGTTTCTTTTGTGGAAAGAAGGGTCATTGGAAGAAAGACTGCAGATCCTTGAAAGCCAAGGAAGCTAGGGAAGCCCAAGAGGCCAAGAAGCCCAATGCTTCAGGTATGTTGTATATGATTGAACTATATTCTCAAAACTCTGAACCTTCTACTTGGGTGCTTGACACCTACCGGTTGTGGGACTCACTTGTGTAACAATGTGCAGGGCCTGAGAACAGTAGGAGACTCCGTCATGGGAGGTTGACTTACGCATGGGTAATGGAGCAAAACTGGCTGCATTGTGCGTGGGGACTTATTCATTAGTTTTGCCGAATGGTTTAGTTTTAGACTTAGAAGATTGTGTTTATGTACCTTCTCTAGTAAAGAACATCATTTCAATTTCTTCTTTATGTAATAAAGGCTTTTCATGCCTAATAAGTTGTAATGAATGTTCTATTTATTTCAATGAAATAAAATATGGAGATGGTATTTTGAATAATGGTATCTATGTCTTACAAACTAACAAAGAATGTTCAACCTCTAATATATACAACGTTAACTCGAATAATCTCAATGAATCACTTCTATGGCACAGTCGCTTAGGTCATATCAATGAAACAAGATTAACTAAGCTACATAAGGATGGGTATTTCAAACCCTTCAAATATAAACCTTATGGAACTTGTGAGTCTTGTTTACTTGGTAAAATGACCAAATTACCCTTCAAAGGTAAATGACAGCGTGCAGCGGAGACATTAGAACTCATACACTCTGATGTATGCGGACCAATGTCAGTCACCGCTAGAGGTGGATTCTCCTACTTCATTACCTTTATCGATGATCACTCGCGATATGGGTATGTGTACCTTATGCGGTACAAATCTGAAGCCTTTGAGAAATTCAAAGACTTCAAAGCTGAAGTAGAAAACCAGCTTAATAAAAGTATTAAGTCACTAAGGTCTGACCGAGGTGGTGAATACTTAAGCAACGAATTTCAAGATTACTTGAGAGAAAATGGCATTGTTTCCCAGTGGACTCCTCCGGGAACTCCACAGCATAATGGGGTCTCCGAAAGGAGAAATCGGACATTATTAGATATGGTCCGATCAATGATGCCAGGCACGGATCTACCTCTTTCATTTTGGGGTCTTGCTTTAGAAACTGCAACACTACTACTAAACCAAGTTCCTTCCAAGACTGTTAGTCAAACACCATATGAGTTATGGTCTGGGAAACGTCCTAGTCTTAGTTATCTAAGAGTTTGGGGATGTGACATATGTTAAGCTCACACAAACTAACAAATTGGATGATAGGGCAGTTAAATGTAAGTTTGTAGGATATGCCTTGAACTCAAGAGCATACGTGTTCTACGTCCCAAATGAACAAAGAACATTTGTCTCACGAAATGCTAAATTTCTAGAGAATGAATTCCTTCTCAAGAAATATAGTGGGAGTAGACTTGACCTCGATGAGGTACGAGAAGAACAAACTAACATAGAACTAAACCCCAGGCCCCTCAAAAGGGCAGCGACGGAACAACCACAAGGTTATGAACTCAGAAGGTCTGGTAGGGAAAGACATGAGCCTGAAAGATATGGTTTCCATATTGATGAGGAACATGATCAGGTCATTGATAATGACGATCCCACCAGTTATGACGAAGCAATGCGTGACATTGATTCAGTCAAGTGGCTTGAGGCCATGAAATCCGAAATAGACTCTATGTATCAGAATCAAGTCTGGGACTTGGTAGATGCACCTGAAGGGATAAAACCCATAGGCTGCAAGTGGATTTACAAGCGTAAAACTGATGCAGAAGGCAACATCCAAACCTATAAGGCTAGGTTGGTGGCGAAAGGTTATAGACAAATCCAAGGAATTGACTATGAGGAAACCTTCTCGCCTGTTGCAATGATAAAGTCCATTCGAATTTTACTGGCACTAGCTGCACACTTTGATTATGAGATTTGGCAGATGGATGTCAAAACAGCTTTCCTTAATGGGAACCTCGTAGAGGAAGTCTATATGACACAACCTGAGGGGTTTGCATCTAAGGATGATCATATAAAAAGTATGCAAGCTTAAACGATCCATTTATGGACTCAAGCAAGCCTCCAGAAGTTGGAATATACGATTTGATGAGACAATCAAAGAATTTGACTTCATCAAAAATGTAGACGAGCCTTGTGTTTACAGGAAAAGTAGTGGGAGTGCTGTTGTATTTCTTGTATTATATGTCGATGACATATTAATCATCGGGAATGATATTCCCATGATGCAAGCCACCAAGCAATGGTTATCTCAGAATTTCTCCATGAAAGATTTGAGAGAAGCAGCCTACATCCTCGGCATTAAGATCTACCGTAATAGATCTAAGAGGTTGTTAGGACTTTCTCAATCTACGTACATAGATAAAGTTTTGAAAAGATTCAAAATGGAAGATTCCAAAAGAGGTAATTTACCTACTTGTCATGGAATCAAATTATCTAAGGAGCAATGTCCACATACTCCTTCAGATAGAGCGTATGAGTAGGATCCTTATGCTTCAGCAATAGGATCGATCATGTACGCCATGCTATGTACAAGACCTGATGTCTCTTATGCTCTTAGCATAACGAGCAGGTATCAGGCAAATCCTGGTGAGCAACACTGGGCAGCTGTCAAAACAATCCTCAAGTATCTGAGAAGAACTAAGGATGTTTTTTGACATACGGAGATTGTTCTGAGATGAAAGTCATTGGTTACTGTGATGCGAGCTTTCAGACCGATAGGGATGACAGCAGATCGCAAAAACAGGATATCTGTTTACTTTGAATGGCGGTGCTGTCAGTTGGAAAAGCTCAAAGCAGTCAACTACAGCGGACTCCACCACTGAAGCCGAGTATATTGCAGCATCTGAGGCAGCTAAAGAAGCAGTCTGGATAAAGAAGTTCATCACGGAACTGGAAGTGCTTCCCGCGATAAAGAATGGCATCACGATGTACTGTGACAACACGGGCGCCATTGCTCAATCAAAGGAACCAAGGTCCCACCAGAAATCCAAGCATGTACTCAGGCGATTTCATCTCATCAGGGAGATTGTTGAGAGAAAAGAAGTTATTATAGAGAAAATACCCACAGAAGATAATCTTGCAGATTCTCTGACTAAAGGGCTGACTCAACAAAAGCATGATAGGCACACCCGAGAGTATGGTGTCCAGATTCATACTAGTTGGCTATAGTGCAAGTGGGAGATTGTTAGGGATATGCCCTATACCCAACTTGTGGATGGGCTATATGTACATGTATTTGTAATATTTTCATTAATTAATAAAATGACAATCTTTATTATACGTGTCTTACATAACTTATATGAATCATCAACACTGTAATAAAGCCCTTGGAGTAATAAGACGATGGCTTCCACGCCTTATGAGAATCATTACTCTTAAATGTTCCTAGTCATAGTTTTGTGAATAATCTGGGCGTTCACAAAGCGGAGAGACTAGCATGATGATATGATCCGCCCTTAAGTGGGGTAGCCGATCTCATAGGCTACTAGCGGAGATCCGTCCGCTTGGTGTATCACATGGATGCATGAGTTGCTCGTGTCCATCGAACTGACCGCCGAAAGTTTTCATATGGAGTGTTTATCCCATGTGTCTGTGAGAACTTTCATGTATCGATTATATGACTAGTCCTTAGACTTGAGGTCTTTACAATCTTATGTGTGGATCAAATAACTTTGACATTCTCCTTCCCCGGTTCAAAAGATCCGGTCATAAGGGTATGATTGGGTCATTTGTTGAAACACATGAAGTTTGTAAAGATACAACAGAGAATCGCCACTCTCTCGGATAATATTTTCTTATAAGAGTAGTATTCCAGTTCGCGGGTTGATATGTGTGATCAGTGCTTGAGACTGTGGCCACCGGAAGAATCATGTGAGATTCTTGGGTTAGCACGATTCATGACACTATCAACATCATACCTTTGACCATATGGGTAGACACTTTCCGTACCCTAGGTCAATAGGTGGGGATACAGTGAGGCGAGGGACCGTATCATATGTAAATCGCATACAGAATGGGTATATATATCTTTCCTTCTCATTTGGGGGCCTTGGCATGTTGCTAGATGTCAACCTTGGTCATTGAAATCGAACGACCATCTGATCGGAGGATAATTTATGTTCGATTAAATTATCACGATTCATTTCATGTCCAACTTGAGGGGAACCCAAAAGGTCACACACAACAAAGTCGAAATCAATGGTTAACAGTGCACAGTACATATTTAACAGCATATATGATTGTTGTAGGAATTGTTCATAAATGGTTCAATGTGTTTAATTATTGAACAGATCATTTATGAGGTTCCATAGTGGCTTAGGGATTGGTGAATGACGATAGGGGCACTTTGGGAATTGGAATAAATAGATAAAAAAAATTACTATTCACGTGAATAGTAACGTGAATAGTAAATTTTATATTTATTTTGTTATTTGTTTTGAATTCCAATTCGGCCCAAACTCTTATTAGGGTTTTATAATCTCATTAAACCACTAAATTAAGATCCAATGGCTAAGATTAAATTGGCTTTTATCCCACATCGGATTCTTAATTAATTTGTTGTCTTTGGAGCACTATATAAACCCAAAGAATTCTTCACAAATTTTTGCACCAAACCTTTCATATCTTGGGTTTATATAAGTGAGCAACTCTAAAGTTTAAGAGTAAGCCACTGATTTTGAGGATCCTTAAGTCTAATTGACTAGAGGAACCTCGAGTTAAAAGTTTTGAGGTATTTGCCTAGGCTAGCACCAAGGGCAAAATACCTGTTGTAGGCATCGCATTTTTGCATGTGAAACCCGATGATGAGTCTCACTTGGAGGCACTTACAGTTTAGTTTAAGGAGATTGCGGGAAACGGTCGTCGGAAGGGAATCGGTTTTTTTCTTTTTTTAGATCCTGTTCACTTATTTGGCGTTTAGTTTACTTGTTGGACCTCCGTTTAGATCACCTTTGGCTTAGAAAAATCAAAAAACCTTTTAACTAGCCCCATACACGCCTAACCCACTCACCAAGCCAAACCAAGCCCACACCACATCTAGCCCCACCCGCCCCACCATGACTAGGCCCACACGACATCACCCCTAAACAAAAATTGTACACCCCAATTAAATAAAATATTAAAATTAAATATTACTTAGATAATATGTAATTGAATGAAAAACTAAGGAGTAAACCATTTACCAATAAATAAAACATAAAAAATTTAATCATACCTAATTAGAATAAATCAAATATTATTACACTTTCCTAACTAACAAATCATATACTAAATTAAAAAAAGAAATTATCATGCCTTAATAAATCACTCATTAACCAATCTAAATATATGACTTCGTACTAAACCAATCTTGTCTCCATCCATCCATTGCTTTCCTTCTTAACACTAAATCAAATCCCTTCCTTGTGAGACAAGGAGAAGCCCTAGCCCTTCTCTATATAAACAAGCCAAACCAAGCTCTCCTCCTCTCTCAATTCATGCCCAACTCTCTCCAACCTCTTACAATTCACGGAATATCAACAAAAGAAGCAACACAAACAATTATCTTCATCTCTATCACTCCATAGCCGAAAATATCACAGCCCTAAACCCCACACATCACCGAAAATCTCCCCCATACAGCAGCCTTCCATCACCGAAATATATACCCCAAACAGCAGCCCAAATACACCCCAAAATAGCAGCAAAAATCCTCTTAAACAGTCCCTAAAATCCTTCAAACAGTAACATAAAAACAGTCCTTATAATCCTTAAAATAATCATAAAAAATGCACTTAAAACCTTTAAAAACACACAAAAACAGTCCGTTGAAACGTCAAAACAGTGACCTGAACAGTGAGCAGAAAATACAGAGGAAACATCAGCAAAACGGAGGCCAAACAGCAAGCAAAATAACAAAAAAGTGAGCTAAGACGCTAAACCAGTGAACCAGAGAAGTTGAGGAGCTTTTACCCTTCCGATCTCTTCGAAACGCTCGTCCAAAAGTCGGCAAAAAAGGTTAGACCTGAGGGTATTTTCCACGTTCGTTTTCTGTTTTATTTTTATTATTCATTGAGTATTATTCGCATGCTTATTATGTTAAAATGCATGTTATGGCCCTTGAGTAGATAAATATGCATGGATTACGAAATATTATATGTTGTGGCCTTGGAATAAAATGAAAGATGTGTCAACTCTCGCGGTATATCGGATGGAAACCGGACATAAATTTCATAGCCGATTTCGAATGGACGGTAGTATGATCTGTACTCGGGATACAACTCCACGTACCGCTTGAGTAATCGGCACTTTCTTTGTTTTATGTTGCTTTGATTTATTTATTATTTGTCATTTAAATTCCGTATGTTACTTGTTTACGCATGATGCGATCGAGCGCATGGGTTTAGTAAGTCGGATTAAAGGTCCCCTATTTGGAGGGGTTAAAACCCTTTACCACGATGCTTTGCCGCGCCGATTGATGTGTGTTCGGTTGAATGTAAGATATGTTCAATCGGGCATACTAAGTTTGATTATTATTGTCTTTATTCTTTGTATGCATTATACGATAGAGCGCATGGGCTTAGTAAGTCAGATTAAAGGTCCCCTATTTGGAGGGGTTTAAAACCATTTACCACGATGCTTTGCCGCACAGGTTGATGTATATTCGGTTGAATGTAAGATGTGTTCAATCGGGTATACGAAGTTTCATATAGTTACCTTTGTCTTTGTAAGCATTGTAATGAAAATCGCATGGGCTTATTGTGTTGGACTAAAAAGGTTCTCCATTTGGGGGAAGAAAAGCCTAAAAGGCTACCTTTACCACGATATTTGCCGCGTCTTTCATATATTGATTGCATCATCTACCCCTGTCTTGGCTCGATCTATTACCATTGGTACATCCATATTATTAGCCCTTGCACTTTCCTTTCTCCACAAACAAACCAGAACCCTCATTCACGTTAAGACCTAAGCCTTTTCACGCTAATCACACCTTCACCCATTTAACGCCACCAATGAGCCATCACGTCCCTAACTTCATCCACAGCCTATCACGTACCCTTCAACTTAGGCTTCTATCTTACGCCATTGCCCTAGCCACACTCCCCCTCTGACCTGCCCACGCCACAATACACGATCCAACAAACACCCTTACAAACGTCCGCCATCTTACGCCACTACCCTTCATCCTCTCGCACAAGACTCACCTCGGCAACCCATTAGACGTAAAACACCTTCACAAACCGTGAACCCTTCACGTCAAAACATAAATAAACCAGCACCATACTCCTGAATCACGCACAAACACCACTCATCCACTACCCCTCATTCGCAAGCCAACCATACCATTCACGCATGTATTATGAAATCCCATATGGTCATCTTTATCTTTGTACGCATCGTAATGAAAAGCACATTTATTCCATTGGTTGCATCACTTACCTTAGTCTTGGCTTAACGTATTACAATTCATATATCCATGTCACGATAGCATTTGAGTATTATTTTTTGTGGTATATCGGATGGAAACCCAGACATAAATTCTGCAGCCGATTCCGAATGGACGGTAGTGCAGTCTGTACTTGGGATACAATTCCACGTACCACTTGGAAAAGTGCTCACATGTGTGTTTGTGTCCATATTAGTTATCTTCTTTTGTACCACGTCATAACATGCTTACTTTAATGCCTAATTGCATCCTTAAGTGTCTTTTTGCATTATGTATTTAGTTGACTCTTTTATTTACACATGGACATGAAATGGCTATTTGTTTATGCTTCCGCACGTATAAGCATGATATGTCTATGAAATCACATGTTCACCATTATTTGATTCGCTCTTATGTGTGATTGCGTGGTTAGTGTGTGCTTGTGTTTCCATGAATACAATATGCCAATGAAATTGTATGTTCATTGCTACTTTGATTTACTTTCAAGCATGCAATCTTAAATGTAAGATATATGCAAATTTAGGGGTAAGTTTTATTTTTTGCGCATATGAACTTAGAAGCATGATACTCTTGGAAATAAGTGCTACTTAAGCTTGATTAAATTATTACACAAATCCTTTCATTACAAGTGACATAAGTAAGGGACCATTCCGAACCCAACGTTTGAGGTCTTCCCTTGCAGTGGTGAGTGCGGCCTTAAATCTCATTTTCTGGTTCACACCGGGTGGCGACTCCCGACTAGGCCGCGAGCCTAGAACAGCATGCGTCGTCCAGTTTCTGTGTTCCCACAGTCTGGCGACTCCACTGGGATAGAGAATCAGCCCCGAAATATTATCTTGTAATGTTTGGATTTATGTTCTAATTGACCGTGTCTGTAGTGGATAAAATGAGGGTTTAATCAAAGGCATTTTGAGGCTAGGTAATGGTTTGGTGTCTTCCTTTATTCACTACCTTTCTAGAAGGAAAAGCTGTGAAGGCACCTATATAGCCATCTACATGTAGCCTTTTGTGATGGACTAATTTGGAGGATTCGTTGTTTATTCCTGTCACCAAGCGATAAGAGCCTAAGAGGCTAGGGTACTTAAGAGAGCCTCGCTCCACCCTCCCTCTGGGGAATCTACAACGGAAATCCATTTGACAGTCATTCACACACCATAGCTCATTGGCACGTACCTTAGTGTATAAAAAAGGGTGCGCTCACTTGGTCACTCGAACCCTTGATTGTGGAGACCTAGTTGTTGGCCATCCTTCGCCGGTGAGAGCCTTTGACTACACTCTTGCGAACCCACCAATAGACCGGGGTTGTATGGTTAAAGTAACAATTATTTCCTTGAGTATGTGCTTGTGGACCATCCTCATTTGGATGCAGTTGGACTATTGTCAGAAATGCGAACTTGCTGGGCCATTTAAACTGGGGTGAGTTCATACCTTATGACCATTAGGCCCAAAGCTTCTGAAATGTTGATGGGCCATTCTGTAGAAATCATTGTTTTATGTTTGCATTATCTTTCTTTTATGCTTGTGTTTGGGAACATCGTCGTTTGGATCCATTTGTCATGGGATATGGGCTTGTTGGGCCATTTAAACTGGGACAAGAACGTATTTTATGACGATTGGGCCAAAGGCTTCTAAGTGACTGATGGGCCACTTTGTGCTTGTGTTCGGAACATTACCATTTGGAATTAGTTGGGCTCCTTGCCATGAGATGTGAACTCGTTGGGCCATTTAAACTGGGACCAGTTCACTCCTATGACAGTTAGCCCAAAGCTTCTAAAATGATAAAGGGCCGATTTGTTTGAAAATTTTAGTTGATTTAGTATGTTAATATGTTACATGCATCTCATGCACCTCATACATACATGTATCATGTTAACACCTTCCATGTCTCAAAAAGACATCATAGATACCGTTTGGGTTAGAGAAGGGACAAGGCTCATTAAAAGAACAGTAACAGGCATGAGTGAATCCGGTAACGAGGTATCCTGTATGGATGAGTTAGAGAACGGTCTCACCAAGATCACTAAACAGTTGTAAACTTTGACTACTGCTGTGACTGGTATAGCCGGGTCTCGTGCTGGGGGTAGTTCTGGGGATGTAAGGCAAGAGGAACCTCCGAACATATTGGGGGATGATATCATCACTTTTGATGATGATATGGCAGAGTATGCAGTAGGCAAAATATCTGGGTCTCAGGCAGAGTTACAGAAGCTTCGGGATCAGGTTGAGTCAGTTACCCGCAAGATGAGGGGTAAGAATGAGGATTTGCTGGATTATGACACGCTGAATTTTGAGGAACAGTTGCCGGCACAGTTCAAGATGCCTAATATGGCTAAGTTTAGTGGGAATGGGGATCCAAGGGTGCATCTCCGACAGTTTGTATCAGTCATGAGTTCAGTTGGCCTATCTCAGCGCCAAGTGCAGAAGATGTTTGGAATGTCCCTCGAGGGAGCTCCGTGGTGTGGTACCACAGTTTAGAGAAGAAAGTGAATGAAGATTGGAGGGAGTTGGTTGATGCCTTCCTGAAGCAGTATGTCACTGACCTAGAGATCGATTTGTCACTCCGTTATCTGGAGAATGTTAAGCAAAAGTCGGAGGGAGATTTTTAAGGAATATGTGGACCGATGGAGAGGTCAGTTGTTGAAGATGCAGACTAGGCCTTCGGAGAAGGAGCAGATTAAAATGATTATCAAGGGCACCAAGCCCTCCATTTACGGCAAGTTGAGGAGGATGACCTCCATGATTACAGACTTTCGGCAGTTGAGGGAAACTGTCATGGACATTGAAGATGAAGAGGCAGAAAACATGAAGTTTTATGGCTTAAGTAGGAGGCCTGTTGGAGGGACACATGGGAACTAAGCCTGTTTCTGCGGAAAGTTGCTGCCATCTGGAACCGGAGATTTTCCAACTTGGGAAGGCCCCTGTCAATGGTGCTAGAGAAATTGAAGAGGCAAGGGCTCTTAAAACCCTTGGAAGCCAAACCATTACCCAATCCTCTACCATCACATTATAACCTAAGCCTTTACTGTCACTTTCACCAACAAAATGGCCATGACACCGACAACTGCGCCCGACTCCGCCATGAAATCCAAGACCTGATAGACTCCAAGAAAATACCTGACCCAGAAACAGAACAGCCTGACACACACAGAAACCCCTTACCCAACTACCATGCCATACCACCGCCAACCTATATGATCAATTCTGGCCTCCCAGAAGACCTTGTCCTAAAATCCTTTCACCCTCAAGCCTTTTGCCTGGGAATCTGGTATAGTACTAGTGAAGATGAGACTGAGCAGGGGAAAAACTTTTGGCTTGATTTCTTTAGCAGTGATGAGGAATAAGTGAGGGGAATGACGCGCAACGGTCGTTTTTACAATGATATGGAAAAAAAAGGGTAAGAAAGTTTTGACAGATGGTAGAGAAGTGGTTGAGACTCCAGAAAATACTGAGGGAGATATAGTGCTGAGGCAATTGAGGAAGACTAGAGCACAAGCGAGTATCTGGGAACTGTTATGTGCATCTCGGGAACATAGACAGGCCATGGTTGAGGCATTGAGCAAGATTGTGGTACCGGAAGACGCCAACCCTGTAATGTTTGTTGGGTCAGTTCAGAAAGAAGCTTTGCAGTTATCTTTTTCTGAGGATGAACTCCCGATGGATGGGAGAAATCATAATAGGCCTCTATTTATCAGGGCCGAGGTGAGGGGCAAGAGAACTTCATATGTGATGGTGGATGACGGTTCGTCCATCAATGTGTGCCCGCTGAAAATTCTGGCAAGATTGGCTATGAAAGCGACAGACTTGGACCCCTCCAGCATGACTATTAAGGCTTATGATGACAGTAAAATTTGAGTTGAGGGTCCTTTTGTGGCTATGGTCAAGGTAGGCCCGATTGAAGATGAGGTTGAGTTCACGGTACTGGACATCCCGGCTACTTTCACCTTATTGTTGGGAAGGCCTTGGTTTCACAAACTTGGGAGCGTGCCTTCCACTTTACATCAGATGATCAAGTTCCCGTATGAGGGAGAAATTGTTACTATCCGAGCTGAGGTAGATAATGCCGTGGCTGCCTTGGAGATACAACCTTTCACGAGGTTTCAGGTGTCGTCTACTTTGAGGAGTGGGTGGATCCTAGGGTGGCTAGGATCATGAAAAAAATGAAGTTTGAGCCGGGTGAAGGTTTCAAAATTACCAGATTTCAGAGGATTGACTACTCGGAAAGGTGGTACAAGTCTGATGAAGAAAAGCCAAAGGTCAAGAAAAAGGGCCTGAAACTGATGGAATGTTTTGTGAAAGCTTCAGGAAATCAATGAGAGCCTGAACCTGTGGAAGTTAATGGAATTGTGGTACCTGGCTTTGAGATCTTCCAGGATATGTTGGGTAAGAAGCCGATAGTTGAAGAAATTGTGAAGAAAGAAGAAGAGAATTGGGAGGAAGAACTGATGAAGTTGGAGAGCCTGACTCTGGGAGAGGACAAAAAGCCTGAGGAGAACCTGGTTGCAGAGAAGAAGTGTCTATAGATGAAGAAGACATTTACCTTTCTGATTTGTTTGAATGTACTTCCGCATTATCCAATAATAAAGACATTTCTTTTGCTTACTTGCCTGAGTCATTTCCATTTACTCTGCAGGAATCAAGCATATTTGATATCAGTTCGTCCAGAACTACTGCATTTAACTTGGGTACGCTTGAGAACCCCAAGGAAATTCTGATTGCAAGTGAAGTTACCCCGACGAGAGAGGGGAAACTAGAAGAAGTGTTGGTCAGATATGCCAAAGTGTTTGCTTGGTCCTATGAGGACATGCTGGGGTAGACAGAAACATTGCCCAGCATACAATACCAACTTATCCGAATATGAGGAGTAAAACAGAATAAATCCGACGGATGAGACCAGAATGGGCTGAGAAAGTCAGAGAGGAAGTTAAGAAACAGATAGATGTGGGGTTCCTGGAAGTAGTAAAGTATCCTGAGTGGTTGGCTAATATATGCCGGTGCAAAAGAAAGACGGGAAGGTCAGAATGTGTGTAGACTACAGAGATCTCAACAAGGCTTGTCCGAAAGATGATTTTCCTCTGCCGTATATAGATGTTCTGGTTGATAGTGCGGCTTTATCTGCTATGTATTCATTTGCAGATGGGTTTTTAGGTTACAATTAAGTTCTCATGGCTGAGGAAGACAAACACAAAACTGCATTTGTTACTGAGTGTGGTACTTATTATTACAAGGTAATGCCGTTTGGGCTTAAAAATGCGGGAGCTACTATCAGCGGATGGCCACTACACTTTTCCACGACTTGATGTACAAAGAGATTGAGGTGTATGTGGATGACATGATGGTGAAATCAGAGACAAGAGTTGGGCATATTGAAGCACTGGAAAGGTTCCTTCAGAGAGTTGACAAATACAATCTGCGGCTAAATCCCAAGAAATGTGTGTTTGGGGTGACATCAGAGGAAATTGCTTGGTCATACAGTGGGAATGGGCGGAAATATAGGTAGATTTTGAGGAAATCAAGGCAATCACAGAAATGCATGCGCCGAAGACAGAAAAAGAAGTCAGAGGCATTCTTGGGGAAGATTCAGTACATCAGTCGGTTCATCGCCAAGTTGACATCAGTATGTGAGCCTATCTTCAAATTGTTGAGAAAAGATCAGCCAGTGAGATGGAATGAACAGTGTCAGACAGCCTTCGACAAAATCATAGAGTACTTGGTAAAACCTCCTGTATTGAAACCTCGAGACCGGGCAGACCTTTGATTGTATTTGGCTATAGAATCAGAAGCACTAGGGGTAAAATGATGGTACAGGCAGATGAGACAGGGGTAGGGGTAGAACATGCAGTCTATTATCTGAGTAAGAAGATGCTCCCGTATGAGGCTCGGTATCAAGAAGTAGAGAAGATCTGTCTTGCCGTGGTATGGGCTTCCCGAAAATTACGGCATTATTTCCAGTCTTACAAGATCCGAGTAGTGGCAAAGGAAAATCCTCTGAAATATCTTCATTCGGTGCCTTCACTAGTCTGAAAATTGGGCAGATGGTTTGGTATTGCTGACAGAGTTTGCATTGAATATCTCACCTCCAAAATGATCAAAGGGCGAGCAGTAGCAGAGTTTCTGGAATTGGAACCTGTTGAGGGGATCAATATAAGTTTGAATTTCCAGATGAAGAGATCCAAGTAATAACAGTTCAGAGATGGAAGATGTATTTTGACAGAGCAGTGAATTACAAGGGAGCCGGAATTGGGATCGTGATAGTGACCCCCGAGGGAGAAACTTTGCCTTTGGCCAAGAGGTTGACATTCAGAGTGGCTAACAACATGGCCGAGTATGAAGCATGTGCTTTTGGTTTGACAGCATTGATAGCCTTGAAGGCCGGGAGTGTAGAAGTCTACGGAGATTCTATGTTGGTAGTCCAGCAGATGCGAGGAGAATGGGAATTGAAAGAAGAACGGTTGAAACCTTACATTTTTTACCTCAGAAAGTTGGCACAGGTTATCCCCGAGTGTAAGTTTCAGCACTTACTGAGAGAAGAGAATCAGATGGCAGATGCATTGGCTACACTTACAGCAACTTGGGAAAATCCAGAAAAGTTAGTGATGAGACCGTTGATACTGACAACGGCAAGCAGACCTGTTTATGAGATAGAAAGAATTCTGGAAGTTGAGGTCGACGATAGTAAACCTTGGTATTATGACATTCAGAGGTATCTGGAACATGGTGAACTCCCGGAAGGGGCAGGTAGAAAAGACAGAATAGCCATTCAGAAGTTAGCTTCCCAGTATGTAATTTTGAAAGGGGAACTGCACAAGAGGCAAGCAAACAGTATTCAGTTGAAGTGTTTGAGAAAAGAAGAAGCTCAGCATATAATGGAAGAAATACACGCGGGGGTATGTGGTCCGCACATGAACGGGTTGAATCTGTCCCGCAAGATAGTGAGACAAGGTTTTTATTGGTCAACCATGGAAACAGACTGCGCGAAGATGGTGAAGCACTGTCATGATTGTCAAGCACATGGTAATTTGAATCACTTACCGCACATAGAGTTGCATGGGTTGTCAGAGCCGTGGCCTTTCTCAGCATGGGGAATTGATATGATTGGAGAAATTCGACCGAATGCATCGAATGGGCATCGCTTCATAGTAGTGGCAGTAGATTACTTCTCAAAGTGGGTGGAAGCCGAATCATTCTGCAATGTTACAGTAAAGCAGATGGCAAAGTTTATAGCTCGGAACCTCATTTGTCGGTATGGTATGGTATGCCGCATCATATAGTGACAGACAACGGAGTTCAATTTCAAGGAGAGACAAATGCAATGTTGCAGAAATATGTGATAGGCCACCACAAGTCATCACCGTACAGGCCGCATGAAATGGGGCAGTTTAGGCAGCCAACAAGTCTATAAAGACGATTTTAGCCAAGATGACAGAGAACTGCAGAGATTGGGCCGAGAAACTACCATATGCTTTGTGGGGGTACAGAACATCAGTAAGAATAGCAACATGGGCCCAACCTTACTCTTTGGTCTATGGAATGGAAGCAGTAGTATTGCCAGTAGAAGTGGAAATACTGTCTATGAGGGTATTAGCAGAGGCAGAATTACCAGAACAGGAGTGGGCCGCACAGAGGTTTGATCAGTTAGCACTATTGGATTAGAGAGAAGAGAACGAAGTCTTTGTATCACATGCAGTTGTATCAAAAGGAGACTAGCCCGAGCATTCAACAAGAAAGTATGCCCCACCAAGATCAGAAAGGGTGATTTGGTACTTAAGAAATCAAGGCCGTCGACGACAGATCCAAGAGGGAAAGTTCAGACCTAACTGGGAAGGACCTTACGTAGTGCAGAAGGTAATGGGAAATGGAGCAGTGAAGCTATAAGACTTAGAAGGGAAGGAGTTCACCGAGCCGATCAACGTAGACAGATTGAAACAGTATTTTGCCTAAGGGAGAGAAGACCGAGCAGTCACCAAGGAAATTGGCAGAAGACCTAACCCAACGGGATAAGAAAATCATTCATGCATACACGAAACATTGCATTCTCTTCGTGTTTGTTCTTGGTTTTGTGTTCGCAGGTTCAAAGAAAAGAGAAAGCGGCAGAAGTGAGCCAAATAGCGTAAACGCAGTTTCAGTCTTGGGGGATGAGTCCCAGGGGACGAGGCCCACATCAACAGTTTTTGGGGATAAGTCCCAGGGGGCGAGGCCCATATCAGTGTGGGGGCGAGGCCCCACATCGTCAGCAGTTTTGGATGCGTTCCAGTGTAGAGGTGCCCCTGTTGTCAGTTACAGTTCCGTGATGCGTCCCAAGGTTGAGGGCTCACTACATCATTTGTTCTAGGACGAGGCCATCATTTCCAGCGGTATCGGGATGCGTCCAAGGTCGAGGTGCCCCCGTTGTCGGTTGTAGTTATTGGGGTGCGTCCCAGGATTGAGGTCCACTGTGCAGCACCAACTCAGTCGAGGCAGAAGACGAGCCAGGTAAGTGAAAATGCATTGCATAAATTTGATAGGATTGTTCAAAGTCACACACTGCACAAGTCCCATCAAAGTGGGGTGATTGTAGGCATTGCATTTTTGCATGTGAAACCTGATGATGAGTCTCAGTTGCAGGCACTACATTTTTAGTTAAGGATATTGCGGGAAACGGTCGTCGGAAGGGAATTGGTATTTCGTTAGATCCTTGTTCACTTATTTGGAGTCAAGCTCACTTGTTGGACCTCCGTTTAGATCACCTTTGGCCCATAAAAAAACCAAAAACCTTTTAATCTAGCCCATACACGCCTAACCCACTCACCAAGCCAAACCAAGCCCACACCACATCTAGCCCACACGCCCACCATGACTAGGCCCACACGCCCATCACCCTAAATTACACCCAAATTAAATAAAATATTAAATTAAATATTAATTAGATAATGTAATGAATTAAATAAAATAATTAAACCATTTACCAATTAAATCAAACAAATAAAATATAATCATACCTATTTAGATAAATCAAATATATTAACTTCCTAACTAAACAAAATCATATACTAAATTAGAAATATCATGCCTATTAATCACTCATAACCAATTTAAATATATTGACTTCCTAATCTAAACAAATCTTGTCTCCATCAAATCCATTGCTTTCCTTCCTTAACACTAAATCAAATCCCTTCCTTGTGAGACAATGAGAAGCCCTAGCCCTTCTCTATATAAACAAAGCCAAACCAAGCCTCTCCTCCTCTCTCAATTCACGCCCAACTCTCTCTAACCTCTTACAATTCACGGCAATAGCAACAATAAAGCAACACAAACAATTATCTTCATCTCCTTCACTCCATAGCCGAAAATATCACAGCCCCTAAATCCCCACACATCACCGAAAATCTCCCCCATACAGCAGCCTTCCATCAAGAAGTAGAGAAGATCTGTCTTGCCGTGGTATGGGCTTCCCAAAAATTACGGCATTATTTCCAGTCTTACAAGATTCGGGTAGTGGCAAAGGAAAATCCTCTGAAATATCTTCATTCGGTGCCTTCACTAGTGGGAAAATTGGGTAGATGGTTGGTATTGCTGACAGAGTTTGGCATTGAATATCTCACCTCTAAAATGATCAAAGGGCGAGCAGTAGCAGAGTTTCTGGCATTGCAACCTGTTGAGGGGGATCAGTTTAAGTTTGAATTTCCAGATGAAGAGATCCAAGCAATAACTGTTCAGAGATGAAAGATATATTTTGACGGAGCAGGGAATTACAAGGGAGCCGGAATTGGGATAGTGATAGTGACCCCCGAGGGAGAAACTTTTCCTTTGGCCAAGAGGTTGACATTCAGAGTGACTAACAACATGGGCGAGTATGAAGCATGTGCTTTTGGTTTGACAGCATTGATAGCCTTGAAGGCCGGGAGTACGGAAGTCTACGGAGATTCTATGTTGGTAGTCCAGCAGATGCGAGGAGAATGGGAATTGAAAGAAGAACGGTTGAAACCTTACCTTTTTTACCTCAGAAAGTTGGCACAGGTTATCCCCGAGTGTAAGTTTCAGCACTTACCGAGAGAAGAGAATCAGATGGCAGATGCATTGGCTACACTTACAGCAACTTGGGAAAATCCAGAAAAGTTAGTGATGAGACCGTTGATACTGACAACGGCAAGCATACCTGTTTATGAGATAGAAAGAATTCAGGAAGTTGAGGTCGACGATAGTAAACCTTGGTATTATGACATTCAGAGGTATCTGGAACATGGTGAACTCCCGGAAGGGGCAGGGCATAAAAGACAGAATAGCCATTCAGAAGTTAGCTTCCCAGTATGTAATTTTGAAAGGGGAACCGAACAAGAGGCAAGCGAACAGTATTCTGTTGAAGTGTTTGAGAAAAGAAGAAGCTCAGCATGTAATGGAAGAAATACACGCGGGGGTATGTGGTCCGCACATGAACGGGATGAATCTGTCCCGCAAGATAATGAGACAAGGTTTTTATTGGTCAACCATGGAATCAGACTGCGCGAAGATGGTGAAGCACTGTCATGATTGTCAAGCACATGGTAATTTGAATCACTTACCGCACACAGAGTTGCACGGGTTGTCCGAGCCGTGGCCTTTCTCAGCATGGGGAATTGATATGATTGGAGAAATTCGACCGAATGCATCGAATGGGCATCGCTTCATAGTAGTGGCAGTAGATTACTTCTCGAAGTGGGTGGAAGCCGAATCATTCCGCAATGTTACAGCAAAGCAAATGGCAAATTTTATAGCTCAGAACCTCATTTGTCGGTATGGTATGCCGCATCATATAATGACAGACAACAGAGTTCATTTTCAAGGAGAGACGAAGGCAATGTTGCAGAAATACGGGATAGGCCACCACAAGTCATCACCGTACAGGCAGCAGGCAAATGGGGCAGTTGAGGCAGCCAACAAGACTATAAAGACGATTTTAGCCAAGATGACAGAGAACTGCAGAGATTGGGCCGAGAAACTACCATATGCTTTGTGAGGGTACAAAACATCAGAAAGAACAGCAACATGGGCCACACCTTACTCTTTGGTCTATGGAATGGAAGCAGTATTGCCAGTAGAAGTGGAAATACAGTCTATGAGGGTATTAGCAGAGGCAGAATTACCGGAACAAGAGTGGGTCGCACATAGGTTTGATCAGTTAGCACTATTGGATGAGAAAAAAACGAAGTCTTTGTATCACATGCAGTTGTATCAGAAGAGACTAGCCCGAGAATTCAACAAGAAAGTACGCCCCACCAAGATTAGAAAGGGTGATTTGGTACTTAAGCAATCAAGGCCGTCGACGACAGATCCAAGAGGAAAGTTCAGACCTAACTGGGAAGGACCTTACGTAGTGCAGAAGGTAATGGGAAATGGAGCAGTGAAGCTATCAGACTTGGAAGGGAACGAGTTCACTGATCCGATCAATGTAGACAGAATGAAATAGTACTTTGCCTGAGGGAGAGAAGACCGAGCAGTCACCAAGGAAATTGGTAGAAGACCTAACCCAACGGGATAAGAAAATCATTCATGCATACAAGTAACATTTCATTCTCTTCGTGTTTGTTCTTGGTTTTGTGTTCACAGGTTCGAAGAAAAGAGAAAGCGGCAGAAGTGAGCCAAACAGCGTCAACGCAGTTTTAGTATTGGGGGATGAGTCCCAGGGGATAAGGCCCACATCAACAGTTTTTGGGGATAAGTCCCAGGGGGCGAGGCCCATATCAGCTTTGGGGGGTAACGCCCCACATCATGTCAGCTTGGGGGCGAGGCCCATATCAGCTTGAGGGCGAGGCCCCACATCATCAGCAGTTTTGGGATGCGTCCCAGGGTCGAGGTGCCCCTGTTGTCAGTTGCAGTTCCGTGATGTGTCCTAGGGTCAAGGGCCCACTGCATCATCAGTTGTAGTTCCGGGATGCGTCCTAGGGTCGAGGGCCCACTACATCATTTGTTCTAGGCCGCTCCCTCATTTCCAGCGGTATCGGGATGCATCCTAGGGTCGAGGTGCCCCCGTTGTCGGTTGTAGTTATTGGGGTGCATCCCAGGATCGAGGTCTACTGCAGCACCAACTCAGCTCGAGGCAGCAGACGAGACAGGTAAGTGAAAATGCATTGCATAACTTTGATAGGATTGTTCAAAGTCACACACTGCACAAGTCCCATCAAAGTGGGGGCGACTGTAGGCATTGCATTTTTGCATGTGAAACCCGATGATGAGTCACAGTTGGAGGCACTACCTTTTTAGTTAAGGATATTGCGGGAAACAGTCGTCGGAAAGGAATCGGTATTTCATTAGATCCTTGTTCACTTATTTGCGTCAAGCTCACTTGTTGGACCTCCGTTTAGATCACTTTGGCCCAGGAAAAAAACCAAAAACCTTTTAATCTAGCCCATACACGCCTAACCCACTCACCAAGCCAAACCAAGCCCACACCACATCTAGCCCACAAGCCCACCATGACTAGGCCCACACGCCCATCACCCTAAATTACACCCAAATTAAATAAATATTAAATTAAATATTAATTAGATAATATAATTGAATTAAATAAAATAATTAACCATTCCAATAAATAAAATATAAAATATAATCATACCTAATTTAGATAAATCAATATATTAACTTCCTAACTAAACAAAATCATATACAAAATTAAAGAAATATCATGCCTAATTAAATCACTCATAACCAATTTAAATATATTGACTTCGTAATCTAAACCAATCTTGTCTCCATCAAATCCATTGATTTCCTTCTTTAACACTAAATCAAATCCCTTCCTTGTGAGACAAGGAGAAGCCTTAGCCCTTCTCTATATAAACAAAGCCAAACCAAGCCTTTCCTCCTCTCTCAATTCACGCCCAACTCTCTCCAACCTCTTACAATTCACTGCAATAGCAACAAGAAGCAACACAAACAATTATCTTCATCTCATTCACTCCATAGTCAAAAATATCACAGCCCCTAAACCCCCACACATCAGCGAAAATCTCCCTCATACAGCAGCCTTCCATCACCAAAAATAAACCCCAAATAGTAGCCCAAATACACCCCAAAATAGCAGGAAAAATCCTATTAAAACAGTCCGTAAAATCCTTAAAATACTAACATAAAAAACAGTCCTTACAATCCTTAAAATAATCACAAAAAAACTGCACTAAAAACTTTAAAAGCACCCAAAACAGTCCGTTGAAACGTCAAAACAGTGACCAGAACAATGAACAGAAAATACAGAGGAAACAGCAGCAAAACGGAGGCCAAAATGCATGTTGAGTTGATATTATTCGCATGATTGTTATGTTAAAATGCTTGTTGTGGCCCTTGAGTAGATAAATATGCATGGATTACGAAATATTGTATGTTGTGGCCTTGGAATAAAATGAAAGATGTGTCAACTCTCGGGTATATCGGATGGAAACCCGGACATAAATTTCATAGCCGATTCCGAATGGACAGTAGTATGATCTGTACTCGGGATACAACTTCACGTACCGCTTGAGTAATCGGCACTTTCTTTTGTTTTATGTTGCTTTGATTTATTATTATTCATCATTTAAATTCCGCATGTTACTTGTTTACACATGATGTGATCGATCGCATGGGTTTAGTAAGTCGGATTAAAGGTCCCCTATTTGGAGGGGTTAAAACCCTTTACCACGATGCTTTACCGCGCCGATTGATGTGTGTTCGGTTGAATATAAGATATGTTTAATCAGGCATATTGATTTGATATTATTGTCTTTATTCTTTGTATGCATAATGCGATTGAGCGCATGGGCTTAGTAAGTCGGATTAAAGGTCCCCTATTTGTAGGGGTTAAAACCCTTTACCACGATGCTTTGCCGTGCCGGTTGATGTATATTTGGTTGAATGTAAGATGTGTTCAATCGGGTATACGAAGTTTCATATAGTTACCTTTGTCTTTGTACGCATTGTAATGAAAAGCGCATGGGCTTATTGTGTTGGACTAAAAAGGTTCTCCATTTGGGGGAAGAAAAGCCAAAGGCTACCTTTACAACTATATTTGCCATGTCTTTCATATATTGATTGCATCATCTACCCCTATCTTGCTCGATCTATTACCATTGGTACATCTATATTATTAGCCCTTGCACTTTCCTTTGTCCACACACAAACCAGAACCCTCATTCACGTTAAGACCTAAGCCTCTTCACGCTAATCACTCCTTCACCCACTTAACGCCACCAATAAGCCATCACGTCCCTAACTTCATCCACAGCCTCTCACATACCCTTCAACTTAGGCCTCTATCTTACGCCACTGCCCTAGCCTTACACTCCCCATCTGACCTGCCCACGCCACAATACACGAGCCAGCAAACACCCTTACAAATGTCCGCCATCTTACGCTACTACCCTTCATCCTCTCGCACAAGACTCACCTCGGCAACCCATTAGCAGTAAAACACCTTCACAAATCGTGAACCCTTCATGTCAAAACACAAATAAACCAGCACCATACTGCCTGAATCAAGCACAAACACCACTCATCCACTGCCCCTCATTCGCAAACCAACCATACCATTCACGCATTATTATGAAATCCCATATGGTCATCTTTATCTTTGTACGCAACGTAATGAAAAGCACAATTATTCCATTGGTTGCATCACTTACCTTAGTCTTGCCTTAACATATTACAATTCATATATCCATGTCACGATAGCATTTGAGTATTATTTCTTGTTGGTATATCGGATGGGAACCCAGACATAAATTCTGTAGCCGATTCCGTATGGACGGTAGTGCGGTCTGTACTTGGGATACAATTCCACGTACCACTTGGAAAAGTGCTTACATGTGTGTTTATGTCCATATTAGTTATCTTCTTTTGCACCAGGTCATAGCATGCTTACTTTAATGCCTAATTGCATCCTTAAGTGTCTTTTTGCATTATGTATTTAGTTGACTCTTTTATTTACACATGGAAATGAAATGGCTATTTGTTTATGCTTCTGCACGTATAAGCATGATATGTCTATGAAATCACATGTTCACCATTATTTGATTCGCTCTTATGTGTGCTTGCATGGTTAGTGTGTGCTTGTGTTTCCATGAATACAATATGCCAATGAAATTGTATGTTCATTGCTACTTTGATTTACTTTCAAGCATGCAATCTTAAATGTAAGATATATGCAAATTTAGGTGTAAGTTTTATTTTTTGCGCATATGAACTTAGAAGCATGATACTCTTGGAAATAAATGTTACTTAAGCTTGATTAAATTATTACACAAATCCTTTCATTACAAGTGACATAAGTAAGGGACCATTCCGAACCTAACGGTTTGAGGTCTTCCCTTGCGAGGGGTCAGTGCGACCTTAAATCTCATTTTCCTGGTTCACACCGGGTGGCGACTCAATTATTTCTCCGGTTTAGTCACCCGTGGTTACTCCGTACTCCCGACTAGGCCGCGAGCCTAGAACAGCATGCGTCGTCCAGTTTCTATGTTCCCACACCCGTGCCCTCAATGCGTAGTCTTGCCATTGAGTTTTGGCTTTGGTGTGTGCATCTTTGGAGGCCACACACTGGGTGGCTCTTTGGAACGTGGAAGAGCTTGCTGAGTTCGAGAAAAGCTTGTAGATTGGAGAGGAGGACTGGAGGAGTCTACGGTTCAAGTAAGTCTTATTCTTTCTTTATTTTTATTAGAGTTCTTATAATAGTTAGCATGTTTAGGTTTATGTTCTTTGCATGTTTTATGAGTTTTATGCTTAGAATATATAGTAACATGCCTAGGCTTGTAGAACAATCAAAATAAATGGGTCTTGGGCAAAGGGAAAATATCATTATAATTTCAATTTTCCGCTGCGCCACTCGCAGCCGCTTCCCAACATCTTCTTTATGGGAGTTTCTTGTCATTTCATGATGTGACTGCAAATGGATGTTCTTTTGTTTCGTCACCATTTATAAGACTTGTTCTTCATGGTGAATTCATTCTCAACATGGCCCAAACCAAAATGACCAATAGTATACTATAATGGAGAGAAAAAAAAGGCCAAGGTTGAGAGTGGTGAGAAAAATGATGCCCAAACTGTGAGTGTTCCCAAGAGGAGTGTGAGTAATCGAGAGGGGAAACAAAATGGAGAGTAAAAAGAGTTTTTATATGAGTGAGAGTTAATTGAAGAAGGTTTACAAGGCTAGCTAGATTATTCTACTGTTAATTTATAAATATCACCATGTATTAGATGCTCACACTGACCTTTTGCTTCTAGTTTATATTTCTTTTCTTTTACAGGAGTTATGAGGTGTTCTCACAATGGACATCCTTAGAGGGCTTCCATCCATTAGAGGGATAAAGCACCAGATATTGCCTAAGAATGATGGAACTTGGCATATGTGTGATGACTAGAGAGCTATAACTAATATCGTGGTAATGTATCGCCGTCCCATATCTAGGCCTATTGATTTGTTAGATGTATGGAAGATTGCTTTTAAGACCAAATAAAGACTATTTGAGAGGATAATATTACCGTTTGGTCTGACAAACGTCCCTATCATTTTTATGGAATTAAAAAACCATGTATTGTGTGCATCCATTAGGAGTTTGTAGTGATTTATTTTGACGACGTCTTAGTGTACAATAAGTCATTAGATGAGCATGTACTACATTTAAGGCATGTTCTTGATATTTTAAGAAAGAAATAATTGTATGTAAAGTTTTACATGAATTTGAAACCTTTGGAGGAATGTTTGCCATTGATAGAGTTTGCATACGATAGATGCATTAATTCTTCTAGTTCTTACTCACCTTATGAGATTGATTATGATTTTTATTCTTTAACTCCTATGGATTATTACTTTGATTGATATTAAGCTTGGGAGTTTGAATGGAAAAAAAAGAGGCATAGTTAATGAGAAATAATGGGTTTCATGCGTATTGTATTTGACCCTAGAGATTGGGTATGGCTACATTTGTGCAATGAGAGATTCCTAGAACAGTGGAGATCTAAGCTAAAATCGAGAGATATTGTCCATTTCAAGTCTTGGAACGGATCACTGACATGCTTTCAAGCTAGATCTTCCTAGTGAGTATGGTATGTCACCAATGTTTAATATTTCTGATTTGTCTTATTTTGATGCAGATGCAGATTTGAGGTCGAATCTTTTTCAAGAGAGGGAATGACATGATCCAGCCACACATGGAGCATCAAAATACATGGCCAACAACATAATGGAGCCAATGCCAGACAGAATGCCAAAAAATGATCAGAGAAGCAATGGCGAGATTAGCTTAGCGTTATATGGCCGAATGTGATGAAAATATCGGAGGAATATTGGCATCACATGAGAGCTTCAATGAAGTGGATCCAAAGTTATTCCACTTGGCCCAAGTCATACCAATTGGACGCACCAACAATTCTGAAATCAAGTACCTTTTTTGACTAATAAAGTCGAATCAAGCCCAACACCAAGTATTCGAGTTACACAAGGCTTAATGGGCATGAGACATATAATTTAGGCCTTGTTACATAAAGCCCACAAAATTTGGGCAATTTTGTTCAACATGGATAATTTTGTCATTTTGGGAAAAGTTATCACCTTGTTGACTTTTTGGATTTTATCTTTCTAATGTTAACTAATGATGACTTTAGTTATTATTTATAACTTAGTTAGCTTAGTCATTTAGGTTAATTTAGATTAGAACTAAATAGTTAGCAAAATATCCCTAGCTATTTTTCTTAACTTTTGTTGGCAAATTTGGCAGAGATATTTATGCCACATGTTTTAATATCTTAAGCTTAGACATTTATATTAGTTAGTAAGGGCTTGACCTTTAAGTAGCCATTGGGTAGTTTTAGGATATTTTGGTCTTTTTTACCTTTAAAGATATTTTAGTAAATTTGCATTGTCCTATATATTGTAAACTTTATCTTCTTAATGAAAAAATCACTATTTTCGAATTTTCTTCAAAGAAAAAAGCTATGGCCGAATTTTAGATTAAGGGAGGGATTCCTTTTTGTTTCATCTTTGACTTATCTAAAGCATGGCAACTTTAGTGGCGTCTCCGTGCTAGTAGAACACAACAAGACATCATCTTTAAGGTTCTCAAAGATAATTTCTTTGTGGGTCTTCTTTGTGGCATTGGAAGGGTTTTGTTCCATCAAAATCAAATTTGCTATTCTTGGGGTGCAGATCCATTCCTTGGGGTTACTTGGCCTAATCTCCAAGTGAGTTCCTCTTCAAAATGTGACTATGACTGAGGTAAATGTGACTGTGGAGTCGCCAGACTGTGGGACACAAAAACTGGGCGACGCATGCTGTCATAGGCTCACGGCCTAGTCGAGAGTACGGAGTAGCCACGGGGGACTAAACCGGAGAATAATGGAGTCGCCACCCGGTGTGAACCGGGAAAATGAGATTTAAGGCCGCACTCACCCTTCGCAAGGGAAGACCTCAAACCGTTGGGTTCGGAATGGTCCCTTACTTATGTCACTTGTAATGAAAGGATTTGTGTAATAATTTAATCAAGCTAAAGTAGCAACGAACATACAACTTCATTGGCATATTATATTCACGAAAAAAACAAGCACACATACTAACCACACAAGCGCACATGTGAGCACTTTTCCAAGTGGTACGTGGAATTGTATCCCAAGTACAGACCGCACTACCGTCCATTCGGAATCGGCTACGGAATTTATGTCTGGGTTTTCCATCCGATATACCACAAGAAATAATACTCAAATGTATCATGACATAGGTATATGAATTGTAATACGTGAAGCCAAGACTAAGGTAAATGATGCAACCATGGAATAAACATGCTTTTCATTATGATGCGTACAAAGATAAGAATAACCATGTAGGATTTCATGATACATGTATGAATGGTGTAGTTGGCCTTACGTACGGGCTGAGACTAATAGGTGGCATTTAGGGCGCGGTTTCAGGCAGTGGAAAGGTGACTAAACTGGGCAGTGGAGATGCGTAGAGCTGGGCAGTGAGGGGTGTGTTTGCTGATTGCGTGTGGCAGTGTGGTCAATTCGTGTGAGTTGCCTAGGTATGTGGCGCTGATTATGCTTGGTGAAGCGGTGTGGCGTTGAAGGTTTGTGGAGTGTAGAGGCTAGGACGTGAGGTGAGGTAGCTGTTGAGGAAGCGATGAGGTTCTTTATGAGGGTAGTGAGGATGATGCTAGGGTGGCCGATAGTTGATGAGGGGTCTTACGTGAGAGTTGAGCTGCTGTAAAGGGGCTTATTTACCGTGAAGTCTTGGGGCTGTTGCATGTATTCGGCATGAAGGATGGGTGCATTTTGATGTGAATGGCTTAAGGACGTAAGGGTTACGTGTTGATGCAAGAGAGCTACTTATGGTTTTTTGTGTGGTGCGTGGCTGAAGGAGTGGTTAGCGTGAAGGCATGGGACTTTATGCGTGTGCGCTAAGGGGGCTTCAAGGTGTGATGAACTGGGAGTATGGGTACACCAATGACAATAGGTCGAGCCAAGACAGGGATAAACGATGCAATCAATAGATGAAAGACACGGAAAATATCTTGGTAAAGGTAGCCTTTTAGGCTTTTCTTCCTAAACGGAGAACCTTTTAATCCAACACAATAAGCCCATGCGCCTTCCGTTATAATGCATACAAAGATAAAGATAATTATATCAAACTTAGTATGTCCGATTGAACATATCTTACATCCAACCGAACACACATCAACCGGCGCGGTAAAGCATCGTGGTAAAGGATTTTAACCCCTCCAAATAGGGGACCTTTAATCCGACTTACTAAGCCCATGCGCTCGATTGTATCATGCATACAAATAACGTGCGGAATTCAAATGATGAAAAATAAATTAAATCAAAGTAATATAAAACAAAAGAAAGTGTCGTTTACTCAAGCGGTACGTGGAGTTGTATCCCGAGTACAGATCATACTACCGTCCATTCGGAATCGGCTATGAAATTTATGTCCCGGTTTCCATCCGATATACCGCGAGAGTTGACACATCTTTCATTTTATTCCAAAGCCACAATACAATATCTCATAATCCATACATATTTATCTACTCAAGGGCCACAACATGCATTTCAACATAACAATCATGCAAGCAATACTCAATAAATAATACAAATAAAACAGAAAACGAATGTGGAAATACCCTCAGGTCTAACCTTTTATGTCGACTTTCAAACTCACGTTTCACGGCCGTCGGAAGGGCTATCACACCGTAACTTTTCTGGTTCACTGGTTTGCGTTTTACCTCGCTGTTTCGCTGCTCAAGCTACTGTTTTGACTTCGTTTTTCTGCTGTTTCCTCGCGATTTCGCTGCCGTATTATTGGTCACTGTTTCAGGTGTATATGGGACTGTTTTGGGTGTTTTTTTGTGGGTTTTAAGTGCAGTTATTGTGTGATTATTTAAGGGTTATAAGTGCAGTTTTTATGTAACTGGTTTAGGGATTTTAGGGACTGGTTTGAGGGCTAATAGGAGTGCAGTTTTTCGGTACTGCATGGAGGTTTACATGGCTGTTGTTTCGGTGATATAGGGAGGCTTATGGGGCTGTGTTTTTGACGTGCAAAGGGCTGCTGTATTGGTGTATTTTCGGTGATGTGAGGGAGGCTTATGGGGCTGGTTTTTTCGGTCAAGTAGGGGAAGGAGATGAAGAGAAATTTTTGTTATTTTTTTTGTGGTGTAATATGCGTGAACTTGTATGGGATTTGTTGCTGTTTTTTGCTTGTGACTTCTTGTCAAAAACGTCTGTGTTGGAGAGAGGGAGAGCTTTGGGTGATGGTTGTTTATATAGAGAATGGCTAGGGCTCCTCCTTGTCTCACAAGGAATAGGATTTGGCATTAAAGGGAGGATTTGATTTGGTATCCAACAAGGAAATGATTAGATTGAGGGGGGAGAATTTGGTTCAAATTAGGAAGTCAATATCTTTTTATTTGTTATGATTGATTTTAATTAGGCATGACATCTTTTTAATTTAGTATGTGGATTTTGTTTAGTTAGGAAGTTAATATATTTGATTTGTCTAAATTAGGTATGATTATATATTATGTTTTATTTAATTGGTAAATGGTTTAAATATTTTATTTAATTCAAATACATTATCTAATTAAAATTTAATTTAATATTTAATTTAATTTGGGTGTAATTTAGGGTGATTGGGCGTGTGGGCCTTGTTGTGGGCGTGTGGGCCTTTGGTTGGGTGGTTAGCTTGTGTGGGCTAGGTGTGTGGGCTTGCAGGGGTTTTAGGTCAAGGCCAAGGGGCTTGCGGGGATTTTGGGCCAAGGTTAGGTGATTCTTGGTTTTTTAGGCCAAATGTACTTTTAAAACGGAGGTCCAACGAGCGAGCTTGGAGCTAACATGCGGTTAAAATTCCGACAACTGTTTCCCGCAATATCTTTAACTAAAAGGTAGTGCCTCCAACTGAGACTCATCATCGGGTTTCACATGCAAAAATGCAATGCCTACACTTAGAATAATTTAAAATGGAGACTTGTTGCATTGGAAACCACGAAATTTGAAAGAACCGTTTACGCGATTTGCGTATATTATTTTTACTGAGAAGATTGACTGTTTCGATTATAAAAATAGAAAATAAATTCAGATTGGGATATTTTTTAAACCATCAAACTTAATTTTTCGAGACAAACAACTTTCGTGTTGAGCATTTTTCGAAATTTATATTAAAAGGGCCTCAAAATGGCAAATTCCAAAATTTCCCTATTTTAGGGGCTAAATTGTATATTATGTGCGATGTGCGACTTTAGGGTTGATTTTGACCTTGCGGAATTCCAAATTTTAGAAGGGTTTCATTGATGAAAAGTATAGGTATGTATATAAAGTACATATTGAATTTTACAAATTGCAATTTGAAGTTCCGATGAAAAGTATATGAGTATTTGAAATTGACTAATCTAAAATCATCAACTCTATTATAAAACTTAAGACATTTTTTTTTACCTTTTTTTGTACGAAATATATCAATCATGATACTTGTTTTAAAGCTTATAATTTGTAAATAAATTATATGTAATTTTTCTATAAAACACTTAATATTTTCAGAGACATTTAGTTTTGAAAATTGAAAGTTATAAAAATAAAATATTTTTTGAGATCCAATCTCACTAACTCATGCAACTATTCAAGAGTCCACGCCCCCTTTTTATTTGTTAAATTTCAATTTACTTCCCACTCTCACTAAATTAAAAGCAATACTAGCATGACTAAGGATGAAAATTTCGCCCACAAACTTGCAAAAACCCGTTCGCAATGGGTACAATTTGGTAAATATTTAAGCGGGTTTGGTAATTTAAAACAAAATTTGCTACAGGTTTGGTGATTAAGCAAAACCAACGGGTATCCGCTACCCGCAAGCTTAATTTTTTTGTTTTATATTTTTAGGGGAAAAAATCTATCATATAAATGGACTCACTAATTTATAATTTTTGAATTTCTCTCTCTTAATATTTTTGAATTGCTTCTGGTCAAGGTTCAATAATTTTGATGATATGAATTTAACATAATGAAGGATATTCAGCTAGTGGTTCATGAATGTAATTGTGATGATATGAATTTGACATTATGCTATAAATATTTTAAACTTTTATTTATGTATCATAATTTGTAAACTGTAAAATACTTTTTTTTTTTTTATATTATGAAAAAGTATCAATGTTTAATTAAGAAGATTGTATTATTAAGAGCACAAAGGAATTTAATATTTTGAAAACCCGTAAAAAATCTGTTGGGTACCAGTGCGGGTTCGGTCATTTATTTTTACACCCAAATGTATTGATACCCTTACGTACCATTGTAGTGACCTTAAATGAGAAACTTTTTTTAAGCTTGGGTTAAGTGATAAAGGAATTTATGTTTTTAGGTTTCTTAAATAATCTTTTTATTAATTTTATCTTGTTTCAATAGGGAAAAAAACTTGTTTCTCTGAGTTATTATATCTTCTTTAAAAAAACGTTATTAGATAATCTTTATTAAATTATAATTTATAACAAAATAACTGATTTTTTAAATAAAAGTTCTAAAATTTTTTTTTTTATTATAAATTCTATTAAAAAAATTTCTACTAGCAGATTAATATTTACTTGAAGAAGTTTTGCACCAATGAGGGAAGGAAAATCCTCCCGTTAAACTGTATACATGAGCCATTGATTTACAGTTATGAGAGACATATCTAACAATATAATTTTAGTGTTGCTTTAAAATCTACTGTATTTGCTGAATTAGCGAGAAGACCTCTGATAACGATTTTCATATAGCACGTAAACAGACATATCGTATAAGTAATATTGAAAGATATTGATCTCACGAGGAATTGTTATTAATGTTAAATACTAAAATTTTATTCATCCTAACATTATTTAAATTAACAATTATGAAAGAATAGTTATAAACTAACAAATTAAAGTAAAAGTAAATTAGATAATAAATTCAAACACATAAGGGGATCACAACTTCTGTACAATATTATCTTAAATCTTTCTCCTCTCTCTATAACTGATCAACTGTGATCAATTATTAACCCAAAACACGATGTTATCTACAATTCTCTTTCGATGGTTATGTAGAAACGTCTGATTTAGTTCAATTACCTTTTCTTATGATAATTAACTCATTAAGAATAAGTTCTACTTATGGATACGCATGCCCTGTAGGTATATTTCTATCTTATACGAGAATCTAATCTTATGAATTAGCTCATGCGTTATCAATTCCTAAAGTTAAACCAAAGCTCTGTTTTCCAAGTTCGTTAGGGTTTACCACAACTATCCTATTGGTGATTAAGTAATAGAACGCTTTAAGTAAAGAGAATGATAAACAATTCACAAAGAAGGTCACAAATCAATCCTAAAAGAAATTCAATTAATCAAAAGTTCATATTCGGTTTCATTGTAATACTAGGATAAGATATAATTCATAATGAATAAGATAAACACCAACATCATGTTCCATATAAAAACAGCAAAAAGTTAATAAAAATGGATAAAGAAAATAAATTATGAAGGTTATCAATATTCAATCCCTGAATCTCCATTCTTTTCCTCTTAATTCTTTTTTGATCTTTTTACTCTTGATTGTTCTTGAATGGTTTCTAATTTTATAGAGTGTTTTGGCATCAAAAGAGAATTATTTTTATACTAAAAAAGTATGTGAAACAATCTTAAACATTCCTCTTATATACACACACATATTAATTTATACACACATGTATACACACACATACACACTGGCGCACAGGCACGCTTTTCCATTCAATTTAGGAATTATAGCATTGGCTGTTGCCACAAAAGTCTTTGTGGCATGCGACAAACCTTTTCTAACTCACTGAAATGATTTTAATCCAGTATCGCGGCACAATCTTTTGTGTGTCGCGACACAAGATGATAGTGCAAAACTATCAATTTCAACCTCAAGTTTAGCCAATAAGGATCCTGATTTACTCTTCTATGTAAACTAAAAAGTTATAGATACTTAAGTTTTCTTTCCATCATAACTTGAACACCTAGATTTGATATCATATGGGAAAGTAATAGTTAAAATACTGAAGACTATAAAAATTTTAAGAAGTCATTAATGCAAATCGGAAATTTTAGATTTTCACTAATTTTTATTCAATTCTCTATATAATGCATCTGAAATATTAAAACAATAAATATTAATATATTTAACACATTAAAAAACATAATTTAAAGGGAAATAAATAATAAATACATTTGAAACCATATATTATTTTCAATCATCAAACATTTATCGTGTTCTCATTTATTTATGAGAAATTATAAAAAGTAAGTAAAAAAGTAGTATACAGTACAAGTAGCCATTACTATGTTTATATTAACCAACTAGCCAATTAAACTCTGTTTGGCCAAAATTACCATTGAAGCAAACTCATAACATCAAAGAACAATGACCGTCTCGCACCCCATTTGACATTTTATCGAACGCCTTGTATTACTACCTATGATTTTTTTAATAAAATCTTACATATTAATCCCCCATCATTTTACATATGTTGACGGTGGATTTTGGTCTCAGGGTAATATGGGAATATCACCTCCGAGATAATCCTCCTTCAATAGTGAATTTGTTTGGTTATGGGGGACCAAAAGCAAACTTAGCAAAAGACAGATAAATGCACCAATCAACAATGAGATTTAACGTGGTTCGGCGGATCTTGGTCCGACCTACGTCCACGGGCACAAACAGGATGATACGTTTTATTACTGAAATATGCTTCTCGGATCTCTTTTGTGTTTACAAGTCAGAGCTTGATGATTCTGATGCCCACTTTTAACCTTCAACTTGTTACCCCTTTACCATGCCTCTACCCTCCTATTATATAGTGTAGAAATCATATTCCTATTTGTACAAGAATTTCCTAGTTGAAACAATTTCGTTTCCATAAGGATTCCTAGTCAAAACTGTTCCCTTTTCCCATAAGGATTCCTAATCAAAACTACATTTACTTCATTTATCCTATTTAGGATATTAACTCACCAGTTTTCCTCATGAAAATAGGATAACTTGTCACCTTATCCACAAGGATAGGGTATTATCTTCAGGAGCACGCCTCGCTATATGGTCGGTCTTCATGAGGTCGGTCACAATAGTTTTTTGTACTGAGAGTGCTGCTGTCGACCTGATAATTGCCCGGTCATCCAATCTTTAAGTGGTCGGGTTAACGGTCTTAAGTGCTCGGCCCCTGACTCATGTGGTCGGGTCGGTATTAATGATCCGGACCAATAAGGGAATTACCATTTTATCCCTGTCGTGCTGCTTAAATGACATAGTGCCCGGAAAACACCATCAACAACATATATATTTGTTTATTTTTATTTTTATTTTTAATTATTTATGTTTTGTGACTTTGAGAGAGAAGAAGATGGATGGAAGAGGAAGAGAGAGGAAGAAAAAATTATAGTGTTTGCATAAAGAGAGTGGAAGAAAAATATGTTCTTATGTTATAAGGGTATTTTGGTCTCTATATGGTGTTGTTTGCTAGAATAGATAAAAAATATTATAATGGCTATATCATCAATTTCTTCAATTTTATGAACCTTATTTTTGAGTATGTAATAAAGAAACGACATTTTATAAGTCATTAAAATAATAGATAAAATAATAGTTACTACAAGAAAACAGCCTTATAGCGTTGCCAATGTTTGATGCTGAAAGACGTCAACTTTGACGCTAAATGTCTTGCTATCGAAACAAGACGACGCAACAAATTGATGTTAAAGGCTAATTGAGGAAATATTTAAGTGTTGTCAAAGAATAAGCCACGCTAAAACTATTTATGTCACCAATTTTCGTCGCTGAAATAGGTACTAGACGACGCATAAATTTGAAAATTCAGCTCCATAAATCTCTAGAGATATTAAAGATCAAAGGCTTTTAGCAATGCTGAATTGGGTGCGCTAAAAATGAACAACTATTAGCGTCGATATTTATCTTTTCAACACCAATTTCAGAGGAAGGCGACCCTAAATATTTTTAAATTTTTTTAAAAGGAATATAATATTATTAAAATAAATTAAAATTATTATTTTCTATATAATTAAATTAGAATTATATATATTATTAAAAAATAAAACAATTATAATATTTAATTTTAAAAATTTAAGTTAAAATTAAAATTATATATATATATATAATAAATTTTTTATTACATTTAAAAGTTTTATTATATTAAATAAAAAAAATCATGCAGGACGATCGGTCGGGGTAGGTGCTGTGTCTTTCAGGCCTAGAGGGACAATGAAGGTCGATCCTGAAGCATTGTCCTGAGCGAGCGATCTCTCCACAAGCGCTAACAATGGGGCCATTTCCCGATCATGCTTCTCTTTCTGCTTCCTCATCATATCTATAATCTCATTCAACTGTTCCCTCAAGACAATGACCTACTATGTTGAGCCAAGCGTTCGAGAAGTAACCGTCGCAGTCTTCTGATGAGTGTCAAGCCCCGATGTTGTAAGAGGTGTTGTTCTGGAACACCTGAGTGAAGGCTCCTCATTAGCCAAACGTTGATTGCTCTATCAAAGGTTATATGATGGATATCCACCATGCGTTCTTACATTTAAGATTTTCTGCTAGTGGAAAATATTGAAATTTTGCATAATTTATGTAATTAAACACTTACATAGTACTCTATGGAGGCATCATTCACCCAACCTTTATTTGGAGTGTTGTGGGTGAGCTGGGAAAATTCCAACATCGGGAGGGGCTGCATCACCTCTCCCATGTTGCTTTGCTACAGACGAAAAATATTAATTAGTAATTAAATATTATTAAAATACAGTTAAGTAAAAGTTTATCCATTTACCTATGAGTGTTCATCGCGATGCGCGAAAGAAGGATTAGAGCCTCCAACATGGTTGAACCGCATATTCGATCAGTTTATTTTGTCTCTCTCATAAATTTTCTATAAAAAAAAAATGAGTCGCTGTTTTACTACAAAATGAAATATTATGGAAATTTATAAATGTTGGGCTCTACGATTGGGCCGTTTTGCTTTTATGAGGCAGTTCCATTCCGTGCATGGGCTTGGGTATCAGCTTCAGTTGCCAGTGGCTGGGTAGTCCAAGAGTGGGCTGTTTTGATGTCACTGATCGTTTGGGGCTTATGTCTCATTTGCACATGACTGCGCTCATGGTATTAAGGATTCGGTTATGTGTGAGGTTTGTTTTGAAGGTTTTTTTTTCTGCCGATTGTTTGGCATTTTGGGCTTTGGGCTTTTATTTGCTTCATGTAGCTTTTGTATTTTGGGCCATGTATTCGGCTTTTGAACTTTGGTTCGTTGTAGTGCTTTTCGCACCTTCCTGGGGGATGCTCCTTGTACAATTGTACAAAAAACACATTTTGGAATATACTTGTAACCTTTTTCCAAAAAAGAGAGTTGGCTAGGGCTTTGAGAGGGAGGGCCGAGAGGGTCTTGATGAGATAAGGGAGAGAGCCGATTAGGGTTTATTGATTATTTTGTGAGTGTATTACCGTGAGAGTGGAGAGCCAAGGGAAAAGGGTTTGGATTTGTCCTATTTTTATAAGAGTGGGCTAGGGTTTCCCTCTCATGAGGAGGAAAGAAGGATCATGCAATAATGAGGGATATCTAATTTAATTATTAAAGGAAATGATATTTGTATTTTTGGTGGGGAATATATTTAAATTTGGTGAGCGATTTATTTAATTTAATTTAATTTAAATCTTTGGTAATTAGGAAGGTGATTTGTTTAATTTTGGAATGAGATTTAATTTGATTTTAATTTAATTTAATTGGATTTTAATTGGATTTAATTTCATTTAATTTAATTTAATTTAATTGATTTTAATTTAATTTGTTGGATTGGGCTTGGGTGAGATGGGCTTGGTGTGTGTCTTGCGGGGGTTTGGGCTAAGAATGTGTTTTAAAATAGAGGTCCAACAAGCGAACCCGAAGCTGAACAAGCGAATAAAATCCAACAAAATACTGATTTCAGACTTTTCCCTTCCGACATCCATTTCCTGCGACTTCCGTGACTTAAAAGGTAGTGCCTCTAAATGAGACTCGTCATAGGGACTTACATGCAAAAATGCAGTGCCTACACTGGGAGTGGGGGTTTAGATTGTTTGAACGATCTAATTGAGTGGACGATTTCAAATAAAAACTGAAATATTAAAATGAACATTTGGTTCTAAAACCAAAATTCATAAATAAGTTTGTTTGAAAACTCTTTTCTTGTCTGAGAATTCTGAACTCTTTTCTGAAAGTCTCTCATGAAATCTTTTCGTAAAACTTATCTTTCCTGAAAGTTTCTTCTAAAATTTTTGTTTTCTGAAAACTTTCTTTTCTAAAAACCTTTTCTGAAAACTGTGTCTGGAAACTATTTCTGAAATCTGTAACTATCTCTGAAAAACTGATGTATGGGGGCTTTACACATCGTTGTCCCCCCATACGCCTATCTAGAGCCTGGAGTGCAAATCCATGACTTTGGGGCATTACATATCGACGTCTCCCAAAACATGCCACTGTTGTCCCTAAAACTAATGGTCTTAGGGCATTACATATCACCGTCCCCCAAGCCATTGAACTAGAACTGGGGGTGCGGAGTCTTGAACTAGGATCTGAGGGCGTTACGTATCATCGTCCCCCCAGTCCTCTACATGTGCACATGTCATCCGTCAATTCCATGGCTGTAACAGTTACATACAAATGTAGGTTTTTCCCCCATGCATCAAAAATCATAAAATCATGCTTTGAAAACATTTCGATCTCAAGCATAACTTTAGAACTTGAATTTAGGGTTAAAATTGGGTAAATTGATTTTGAGCATGTTTTGATTAAATTGTTTGATTGATTATGCTTAAATGATGTTGTATTGGTATTGGATCAATTTCATGAAAAGTTGTTTGGAACAATTTTCCTCAAAAATCTTGGCTTGGCCGAATGGTTGATGAACCTTAATGTCTTGGAATTTTTTATTTTTGATTCATTGGATGACTTGAAATCAATTGGGAATGTTGATTTAGGATTTAATTGGATTGAATTCGGAATTGACTTGAAAAACCTCTAATTGCCGAGACATGAAGCATGTAAAATGGGTTTGATTTTTTGTTAAATTGTGTTGGACATGATTTAATGTTAATAAGCATAATTAATTAGGCTAATTGATATTTTGGAAATATTAATTTGGGTAATTAATTATGTATTACACTTTGGATAATTAAATATGAAATTTGGAATTTTTGTGATTTAATTAATTGGGCTAATTTTGGAAATTGGGCTCAAAAGTTGTTATTGGGCTTAATGGGCTTGGTTGTACCAAGATGAGTTTAGGCTAAATTGGCTAGATCCAATTGGGCCCAAAACCGTTTTCATACAGTCCAATTATGACTTAATGGACTTTAATTTATTAATTGGGCCTAATGGGCCTAAATTGATTTCTAGGCTTATAGGGTTATTCCTTTATTGGGCTTTGGTTATTGGGTTTGACCCAAGTTGACCAAAATTCCATGCCTTAAGAAATTAATTAAAAGCCCATTGGACTTTAATTAAATTAACATTGGATGTTAATCGGGCTTTGAGACCCGTAACGATTAAATTTGGAATTTAAGTAGTGGATTAATATTAAATACAAATTGAATTGGATTTAATTTTGTAGTTTAATATAATTCAAGAATTTTTTTACTTTGAGTACTTATTCGCAAAACGAGTTTGACTCGCGCAAAATCAAATCGTTGTTTGCACATTGGATGGTCATTAATTATCAGATTAATTAATTGGATTAGATTGATTGATAACATGCTTGTGTGAATACATGGTTGCGATGCATGAATAATGTATATCGGATGGATATTAGATGGGTGGGGAAATTTTGGAAATTGTTGTAATAAATTTAGAATTTATTAATTGGACCTGCGTGTCCAGCCTATTACCTCTTATGACTCTTTGTATTTCTCTTCTCACCTATTCCCCTCAATGTAAATGAGGTTTCTTTAGAAGTGTTATGTAACAGGTAGAAGTAATACTTGTGCTAGCGGGAGAGAGGAAAGGGAGAGATTTGATCTAGGATCAATGTGTTAAGTATCCATCCGCATATCATTATAATTTATTTTACGCGCCTTATTATGTGTTTAGAATGCATGTTTAAGGGTGTATGATGATGAGACCTTAACAAAGATAACAAATTGGTTGTCAATTTCCATGCGAAAAACCCTCACAAAATATTAAGCGTTTTTCCTTCCATTGAGTGATTCTTACTCAATATCCAAGACTGGCATTGGTTTGTTGGCCAAAGTCAATGCCTTTGTCCGTCAAGGATGTGTTTGAATCATAAGAGCTTTGTTTCATATCGGTGTCTTGTCCAAGTTGTGATTTGTTGGCCAAAGTCAAGATCACTTCTTGTCATTCGACATTGATTACGAAGCTTTCCAAGGTCAATGGGTCACGCTTAACTGGGATCACTAAGTTTGTTGTGCCAAAGCCAAGGCTTAGTTGATTCAGAGGAAAAAGGTTAGGTAATATATTGGATATATTTGCATATATAAGATATATGTTTCGGACTTGGATGTCCCCCTACTGGATCTAGGAATTGATGGGATCCAATTGATCTTAGAGATCTACCTAGTTAATTATCATATAATTTGTTGGCCAAAGTCAAGATTGTGTGTTATTTAACGGGATCCTAGCCCACTAGGAAACACGGTTTCCTGAGTACTCAACAAAGGGTTAGAGGCTCGCCGAAAAAAAGTGGGAGGCAAATATTAAATTTACAATATTCGTTTAGTTACTTGCCATACACGCTCATATCAAATATTTCGTCAAATAAATTATTTATTAGTTGGACTAATATTAATAGTTGTTTAGTTTTAATAAAACAGTTGGACTGTATTCAAACTATTTCATTATAGTTGATTATATAATTGGATTATAGTAATCAATATAATTGAATTTAATCAATTAAATTATAGTAGATTATATAGTTGGGCTATAGTAATCATTATAATTAATAGTACCTCAAATCGTTGATTAATAGTTGGACTATTAGAATCAAGATAACTTGAAAGATTAGTGTTTAAAACATAATCCTGGGTGAAAATGTATTTAAACAACTTTAATTTTCAAATTGGGAATGAAATTTCAGGATGGTCCTGGAAACTAATAAGTTACTTTATTTGATAAAATAACATATTAGGCCTAAGCCCGGAGTTAAGCAAATAGTAGAACATGATATTTGGAATATTCATGTGATGATAACTTTAGTGCTTAATCCAATAAGCTTGCCAAATAGACTCCTTAATTTTTAAATCAGAACCGAGGATTAGATCCTTAAAGTATGATAATGAAATTGAAAGCTCTTCATAGATCTATTTTAGATCTTTGAAGTACTAAATTGCAATAGTTAACTCTTGGAGAGTTAATGGCTATACTCAAGGAGTCAAAGCCAAAACTTTGCAATAAGGCAAGAAGCGCAAGGCGCATCTTATTTCGACATTCCGGAAGGCCAAGGCTTTTCCAAAGGCTTCTGGGGTACCGAAAAGGGCAAATGCAAAATCATTATAATCTTCAAGGAAGATAAATGACATATCCCAAGATGTCTGCCTTAATTGTGGCAAACGAGATCGCGGAAGCGTGACTGCCATTTGGACAAATCAGACATGAAGGAATTGAAGACGGTGCAGGGCTCCGACTTCAAATATGTTTGTCATAAATATGTTCACTACTAGTATTAAAATTGGATTTTATATACTTAGTGTGGTACATAAATATGTACTGGTGTGCAAAATCTGCTATGAGCAGGATACTGACATCAGTTGAGATTTATCTCTGAATCAGAAATGGGACGACAGTCGCTGTTTTAACCGTAGATACCTAAGTTTATGGACTACCCTTCAGGTGTGTACTTAAATTAGGAAACTATTAAAATGTAACTAGTTTGACTAGATACATTATCTATATATCAGGGTTTAACCCGTTGCGGGTATACCTTTATAACCTAGAACATTTAAGTGTTTTATTTTATAAAGATGATATTGAGATAAACACATTGGATGTGAATAATAGTATTTATATTTTGAATATGAATAAATCTCAAACATATGACATGACAAACAAATATCTCAAAGTGATTTGATCAGAAGAGACTTAACTGTGGCATTAATGTCTGGGACACAATTAAACAAGACTCGTATATCCACACTTTTGAAGAGTGGATACTTGGAAAAATTTGATTCTATTCAAATAAAGTCTACGAATCTAGTTTATTAGGCAAAGTGCCTGTAACAGTATTTACTTGGTAAAAGTGTAAATGCCACTGATCTGTTAGCCCTAGTTCATAGTGAAGCAAGTGGGCCCATGTCTGGCTAGGCTAGAGGTGGATATGAATATTTCGTGACCTACACGGATGTGGCATCGTGTTTTGGTTATATGTGTTTCTTTTGAAACACAAATCGGAAACTTTTACAGTTTCGACACGTAATAGACAAACAAATCGGCTAAAGTATTAAAACATCACGATTAGACCATGATGAAAATACTTAAGCAATAAGTTTCTCAAATTCTTGAAAGAGTATAATATTCTTTCGATGAGGACTCCTCCCGAAACATGTCAATTTGACGGTGTGTCCGAACGGAGAAACCGAATTTTGTTGGACATGATAAGGCTAATCATGAGTCGCTCTAAGCTACCATTTCCTTCAACGGATACGCATAAACAGTGCAAAGCTTATTTTGAATAAGATTCCATAAAAATCTGTTTGACAGAATCATATTAGATATGAACATGAAGAAACTGGGTTTTCTCATTCCTGAAGATTTGAGTATGCTAGGCATATGTTTGGATGATACCAAACTAGATCCCAAATTGGATAAGTGCCCAAGTTGTAGGTTTTCCTAGGGAAAGCAAAGTATAGTACTTATACAACTCTCTAGAGAACAATGTAATTGTTGCTCGCCATGCGATTTTCCTAAAAGGAATACCTATATGCATTGGTAAGTGGGAGGATAGTAAAACTCGATGAAAATCAGAGTAATTCTATTCAAGGCACCGATTCCTAATGGAACATAAATAGTTCATCAGGGATGAAACTATACCAATAATCTTCGAATACACAAGAACCGCGTAAGTCAGAGAGAGTCAGAAAACAACCTGGGTATGGGTTTCTGATCTCACCTCGTAAAGATGTCAATCTTTTGAGGAAGACGAACTGACTACGTATGAGGAAGTGATACAAGGTATCGACTCCCTATTATGGCGAAGTGCCACGAATTCCGAAATGGATTCCATGTAAATCAACCAAGTTTGTATACTAGTTGATGTACCGCAAGGCATCGTGCCTATTGGTACTATATGAGTCTTCAAGGAAGACATACATGGAAGGCAACATACCAACGTATTAAGCTAGGCTTGTAGCGAAAAGGTATCGTTATCAACATTGTGTCGATTACGACGAAACCTTTTACATGTTGCCACGGTAAACCCATTTGGATAATGCTTACTAATGCTGCATGTTTCATTCATGAAATATGACAGCTGAACGTCAAAATCGCTTTCCTTAAAAGGAAACCTTTTGGAGGATGTCTACAACATCCTGACTGTTTTTTCGTACCAAAACTAGTAAACAAGGTTTGCAGGTTATTCGATCCATGTATGGATTGAAGCAAGCATTGAGTTCTTGGAATTATCGTTTTGATGTAATCATAATGGTATATGATTTAATTCAAAACGAAAATGATTCTTCTGTATATAAGGAGGTTAGTGGGAGTGCACTGACAATGAATGTCCTAAATAATGATAACATGTCATTTCTTGGAAATGAAATTTCCCAAATAACAATCGGTGAAAGCTAGGCTTTCCAGAAAAATTCTCCGTAGAATTCTTGTGAGAAACAACCTTTATTTTAGGAATAAAGATCTACGGGGATAGATTTAAAGTTGTTAACACTCTCCGAGAACTTGTACATTGAAAAATGTACGTGACCTGATGTCTCATACGCTTTGAGCATATAAATTCACAATCAGGCCAATCCTAGTAATAGTCACTGGATTGATGTTAAGAACATCCATTAGTATCTTAGAGAACTAAGGATCATTCTTAAACTATGGAGAAAAGAACTTGGAGTGACTGGGATCACTGCAGCAAGTTTCCAAACCGAGAAAGATGTCTATATGTCGCAAAACGGTACTATAAAGTTTGAATAACGGAACAGTGAGCTGGAAATCTTCCAAGCAAGAAACTGTTATCGAATAAAACAACAATATGCATTATTGCTGCAGCTGAGGCAGCAATAGAGCCTTCTGGATTGATAATAATCTAATTAGATTAGATATAGTTCTGTTAGCAGCTAAGCTAGGCTTAAGAGCAGGCTAAAGAATTAATGGTCTTATCAATGATCCAGATACATACTTTTATTATTCATCTGATTCGTTCGGATCATACATCATGGCGATGTGACGATCGAATAAATCGCATCAGATGATAATCATGCAAATCCGCTGACGAAAGTCTTTTCTCAGCAGTTTGAGCGAACCGTAAATAATTCGGGTGTAGGACACTTGAGTGACTGGCTATAGGCCAAGTGGGAGATTTTTGGACAGTTATGACCCATAGCGTCACTATTTGTACAAATCATGGTGTTGTTGTACAAATTAACTATGTGACAAAGGAAATTTCTCCTTTATCATTTGTGATTAGATCACCAAGATGTATAAAAGATGAAAGGTTCTTATGATTAGTTCCTGGATTGAGATGATATGAGACAGTATCAATCCATTAAGGTTTAATCATTAAATATCCCTAGTCAGAGTATTATCGAAATTGGACATCGATAATACGTAAAGACTAGTATTACACTTGTGCGCGTTGTGGGGCATAACGGCATAGTTCTCATATATTTGGGTATAGGATACTCATGCAGTGTAGTAGGAGGTTGTGTTTTACCGATGGTACGGAAAACAGCTTCGCTCTGGATAGACCCCTCGAAATTCCATTGGTAGTATGACTATTGTAGGACATAAACTTGACGACGCTTGTTCGAGACTCGCGGCCTAGTTGGGAGTATGAAATAACATGGAGTCGCCACCCGGTGTGAACCGGGACAAAGATATAAGGCCGCACTCACCCCTCGCAAGGGAAGACCTCAAACCGTTGGGTTCGGAATGGTGCCTTACTTATGTCACTTGTGATGATATGATTTGTGCAATAAATTAACAGAGTCTACTCAATAATCATGCTCAAATGTATTTAGATCTAACATGCATTCGCTAAATAAATCCTATTCTAAGTTTGCATGCTTAAAAGTACATCTTTGAATGGCAAACACGATATCACACAATGAGCATATTGAACCATTAAATAAACGAATCATTATTCAAACATAAACCTAAACTAATCAAAATAACATGCTCAAAAATAACATAATCATGCTTAGAAATTAATAACAAAACTAAATTAAATCATGCTTAAAATAATAAATGAACGACCTATAAACTACAACATGCTCAAATACAAATTTGGATGAGACGAGATATTTGTATCTTAAGTGGTACGTGGCGTTGTATCCTGAGTGCAGACCGCAATACCGTCCATTCAGAATCGGCTACGGAATTTACGTCCGGGTTTCCATCCGATATACCAAAAAAGGGAACACACATCTCGCTCATCCAACAATCACATCATGTCTCAAACGACTCTCATGCAATAATATTTTAAAATAAATAAAATAAAACGAAAGATAATAAATAAAAGGGTGCCCTCAGGTATAACCTCTTTGTCGTCACACGAAAGGGCGTTACACGGCCGTTGGAAGGGTGAATGATCCGCAACTCTTCCGGTTCACTAACTCAATTCTTTTCCTCCTTTGTTTCGCTGTTGGGCTGCTATTTTCACTCCGTTTCGCTGCTGTTTTTGTTGTATTTTCTGGTTACTGTTTTAAGACAATTATGGACTGTTTTGCTGTCGGTTTTAGGGGTTGATTTGGGTTAATTTATCGGCAAAGGGTGAAGCGGCTTTTGTGCGTGGGTGATTTGGCTAGCTGTTGAATTGGCGAAGGTGTGTGAGGCAGTTGATAGGCTTGCTGTTGAATTGGAGAAGGTGCGTGGGGCTGTTGAAGGTCAAGGCGTGAAGGTTGCTGAGATGCGTGGAGGGCTGTAGTTGGCGAGAGGCTAGGTGTTGAAGGCTGATGGCATGAACAAATGGCCTTTGTCTATGTGGCGTGAGTGGTAGTGCAATGGAGGGTTACGTGAATTGAGGCGTATGTGAAAGGTGATTGGCGTGAACTGGGTAAGGTCCCGTAAATGAGTAAGGGCTGACCTGTGAGCTGGGCGCTAGGTGATACGTACGTGCTGTGAGTGGATGGGCTGATTGAGTGTGGATGGCGTGATTTGAAGTCAACAATGTGACGGGCGTGGCTTTTAGGGTTTGGGACAAGGGTAATGGGTTGTGGCAGTGAATCAGCGTGTGAAGGGCAATATATGGAGTTGCGCTTTACGTTTTGTTGAATAGCTGGCTTCGTGACAAGGCAATTGGCTTTATAAGGTAGTGGGGCAGGCTGTGAGTGTGTTGGCTAGGGTTGATTGTGGACGTGTGGAGTGGTTTATTGGTTGCTGCGTGAGTGGAAGGTGAGGTCAGGGGGCGTTGGATAAGGGGGCAATGTAGTGGGTGAGCTGTTCAGGGGTAATTGCGTGAAGAGGCTTGTGAATTGGCTACGTGTATGTGCGTTGAGTGTGTGCTTTGGGTGAAAAGTTGAAGGCTGCGGCGTGTGGCTTAAGTGAAGGCAGGTTTGTTGAGGGCGTGAAGGCTTGTGAGGGGCAAGTCTGCGTGAGTGAATTGAGGTCTGATGAGGGTTAAGAAGAAGGAGAGGCTGCGTGAATGGCTTAGGTTTTCTGGTTACTGCAGAGTGTTTTAGGGTGTGAGAATGAGCCAGGGTTGAATGTGTGGGTTAATGGTTCTTTTATAGGCCAATGGAGGGGGTTTACCTTGTTGGAGAAGGAATATAATTTGTGTATTAATGAGAGATTTTTTAATTATTATGTGATGGGGAAAATCTTTTAATTAGGGAATTGATTTATTTTATTTGGATGTTATTTATGGAATTTAATTTGAATCTTTTAATTTGGGAAAAGAATTAATTTGTTACATGTGTTTTAATTTAATTAATTGGATTTATTTAATTTAGGAATGTGATTTAATTTAATTTAATTTAAGTTTAATTTAATTGGTTTTAATTTAATTTGTGACATGCATTTTAATGTTTTAATTATTTTGGATTGGGCTCCAACAAGCGACCCGAAGCGAAACAAACGAGTTAAATCTGACAAAATGCTAATTTCCAACTTTACCCTTCCAACGTCCGTTTCCCGTGACCTTCACAACTAAAGTGGTAATGTCTCCATACGTGACTCATCATCGGGCTTATATGCAAAAATACAGTGCCTACAGTCGCCCCCACTTTGATAGGACTTGTGCAGTGTGTGACAATGACAATCCTATCAAAGTACGTGCAATGCATTTTTACTTACCTGGCTCGCCAGCTGCCACTTGACTTGCCATGTTGATTTGAGTTGATTTGATGACGTAGTGGATATGGTGGCGAGGCACCTCGACCTTTGGGATTTGTTCCCGAACCACCGAATGGAACTGTGATGATGATGCAGTGGGCCCTAGACCCTGGGACGCATCCCGAAACTGCAACCGACAACGGGGGCACCTCGACCTTAGGCACCTTGACCCAACACCGCGGACAATAGGGAACTCGCCCTCGAACTGATGATGTTGTGGGCACCTCGACCCTGGGCACCTCGACCCAACACCACTGATAATAGGGACCTCGCCCTCAAACTGATGATGTAGTGGGCACCTCGACCGCTAACAACTGACAATGGGGGCACCTCGACCCAACACCGCTGACAATAGGGACCTCGCCCTCAAACTGATGATGTAGTGGGCACCTCGACCCTGGGTACCTCGACCCGAAACAACAACCGACAACGGGGGCACCTCGACCCAACACCGCTGACAATAGGGACCTCGACCCTGGGCACCTCCACCCGGAACTACAACCGACAATGGGGGCACCTCGACCCAACACTGCTGACAATAGGGACCTCGCCCTCGAACTGATGATGTAGTGGGCACCTCGACCCTGGGCACCTCGACCCGGAACTACAACTGACAACGGGGGCACCTTGACCCAACACCGCTGACAATAGGGACCTCGCCATCGAACTGATGATGTAGTGGGCACCTCGACCCGGAACTACAACCGACAACGGGGGCACCTCGACCCTGGGCACCTCGACCCGGAACTACAACCGACAACGGGGGCACCTCGACCCTGGGCACCTCGACCCAACACCGCTGACAATAGGGACCTCGCCCTCGAACTGATGACGTAGTGGGCACCTCGACCCGGAACTACAACCGACAACGGGGGCACCTCGACCCTAGGCACCTCGACCCAACACCGCTGACAATAGGGACCTCGCCCTCGAACTGATGATGTAGTGGGCCATCGACCTTGGGACGTATCCCGGAACGACAACTGATGATGCAGTAGGCCCTCGACCCTGGGACGCATCCCGGAACTGCAACAGACAACGGGGGCACCTCGACCCTGAACTGGTACTGATGTAGGCCTCGCCCCCAAACTGATACTGATACGGGCCTCGCCCCTTAACTGATACTGATACGGGCCTCACCCCCTAAATGATACTGATACGGGCCTCGTCCCTATGCTGATACTGTCGTGGGCCTCGCCCCAAACTAATACTGATATGGGCCTCGCCCCCATGCTGATACTGATATGGGCCTCGCCCCAAACTGATACTGATGTGGGCCTCGCCCCCAGACTGATACTGATGTGGGCCTCGACTCTGGGACTCAACCCCAAAACTGATGATGATGTGGGCCTCGGCCCTGGGACTCATCTTCGAAACCAATACTGATGCGGATGCAATGGTTCATTCCCGAACTGTGCTGTATGAGATGGTCCATTCCTGAACCGTTATTGTGAGGTGATCTATTCCCGAACCGTGCTCCATTCTCGGAGTGTCATTCCCGGCTTGTTCATTCCCGAACTGTGTTCTATTCTTAGATGCCATTCCCGGCTTGTTCATTCCCGGCTTGTTCATTCCCGAATGTGTTTCCATTCTTGGAGTGCCATTCCCGGCTTGTTCATTCCCGAACTGTGTTTCCATTCTCGGAGTGTCATTCCCGGCTTGTTCATTCTCAAACTCTACTCCATTCTCCGATTACCATTCTCAGTTTGTTCATTCTTGAACCTTACTCAATTCTCGGATTACCATTCTCGGCAAAACTGATACTGAACTAAAGTGGGCCTCGCCCTCTGAGTGCCATACTCGGCCAGACTGATTTTGAACTAATGTGGGCCTCGCCCCCAGAGTGCCATACCTGGCAACACTGATACTGATAATGATGTGGGCCTCGCCCCCAGAGTGACATACCCGGCAAGATTGATATTGATGCTAATGTGGGCTTCGTCCCCAGAGTGCCATACCCGGCAAGACTGATTCTGATAAAGGTGTGGGCTTTGCCCCAGAGTGCCTTACCCGAAAGACTGATTCTGATAATGATGTGGGCCTCACCCCCAGAGTGCCATACCCAGCAAGACTGATACTGATAAGATGTTGGCCTCGCCCCCAAAGTGTCATTCCCTGCAAGACTGATACTGAACTAATGTGGGTCTCGCCCTTGGGACTTATCCCCAAGACTGAAACTGATATGGGCCTCAACCCTGGGACTCATCCCCGAAACTGATTCATTTCTGAAACTGACTGTACTGTTGCTGCTTCTGATTGGCTTGTCTTTGCCGCTTTTCTTTTTCTTCTTCTTCAAAACCTGTGAATAAAAAACAAAACAAACACAAAAAGAACGCAAAAAAGCGTTACGTGTATGCCTGTATGCATGAATGAATTTCCTATTCCGTTGGGTTAGGTCTTCCGCCAGTTCTCTAGGTGATTGCACAGTCTTCTCTCTGGTCTCATGGCTCAATTTCTTGTTATGTTCCAGATTCACGAGGTGGTAGACTGGTCGCTCCCAGTCTTGATTTAGCTTTCTGTTCTCCGCTGTTTGCACTTGGTCAAGATGAACCATATGGTGGGGCCTTCCATATCATCATACTATATCACATGCTACGAAATAGTCCCAATAGTTATACATATTATCGTCCTCAAGGAATGCCCAGCAATGAAACCAGAGAACATTCAAAACACTCAATGCAACTCAAATCTGAGTTTTTGAATAAATGATCTATATCAGACTCAAAGTGTGTGTGTGCAAATGTTCTTTCACAGCTTGATCCTTAAGCAAGCCAACTCAATGATTTCGTTTCAAAAATCGGGATCGGTAGGTCAAACCAACCTAGATGTCTCAATTATATTCCGTAATTTCTTTTTCGTGCTCAATGTGGTATGGTTTTATCTTTCTTTTCCTTTGTCTCTCATTTTTTTCTTTTCATTTTGAACTTCATTTTTTTATTTTCTCTTTTTTTTGACACACCTACCCTTTAAGGTAGCATTTCTCCTCATGGTGGTCCTAATACTCGCCCATGGGTAGCTTCACGCTTATCGGTTATAGGCGGTCTATTTTTTACTTTAGAGACTTTTCATTTATTTTCAACCATACCACACATCGTAACACAAGCAAGTCAGGATAGACATCTAAGCAAACGGTCATTCACTGACCTACAATTTCTTCGACTAGTCACTTTGCTAACTATTCAGGTTTTCACCGCTAAGAACCATAATCAAGTGCTTACGAGTCTAACATAGATCAATTACTCAAAGTATCAGATAAAAGTGCGTCAAAGGTTTATCGTTTCTAAGGTTTCACCCTAAAGCAATCAATTTCATCATCGGACTAAAAACAAACAATTTTTTTTCTCTTCTTTTTTTCTTTTTTTTTCTTCTTTTTTTTTCTTCTCTTTTTTTTCCTTTCTTTTTTTTTGGAAGGCCCCCCAATGGTCTTTCTATCCTTACCGTGAGTTTTTCTGTTTCTCGATTTCATTTTCCCCGCTATCCATGTTTGCTAAACTCCTCTTGACAAATCTTTTTTTCTTCTCTAACCCAATAGATATCTATGATGGCTTTTAAGAAACGGGGTTAACATGATGCGTGTATGCATGAGATGCATGAGATACGTGAAATGTATGTAATATATAAGCCCATTTAAGAATTTTTACACTAGTTGGCCCATTATCATTTTAAAGTATTCAATCATACTATTGCGCGGTGCAAACTTGTCCCAGTTGAAAAGGCCCAACAGGTTTACACTTTGCGATAACATGGCTAAACAACTTAAAAAGATAAGAGGCCCAAACATAAAATGGCCCACCGATATTTTAGAAGCTTCTGGTCCAACTGTCAAAGGACACGAACTCGTTCCAGTTTAAATGGCCCAACAAGTTCACATCTTTTGACAAAAAGTCCAACTGGATCCAAATGACGACGGTCCAAAACATCAACATAAAAAAAGTAATTTCTACTAGTTCTACGACTAAGGTTCACATGTGGGTTTACGGGAGTGCGGACAAAGCCTCTCGCTAACGAAGGCTCTCGCTGACAATGCCTTTAACTAAACCACTTCAACCCACTATAGACACGGTTAATTAAAGCACAAATCCAAACATTACAAAACATTATTCCGGGGCCGATTCTCTATCCCCAGTGGAGTCGCCAGACTATAGGACACAGAACTTGACGACGCTGTTCTAGACTCGCAGCCTAGTTGGGAGTACGAAATAACATGGAGTCGCCACCCGGTGTGAACCGGGACAAAGATTTAAGGCCGCACTCACCCCTCGCAAGGGAAGACCTCAAACCGTTGGGTTCAGAATGATCCCTTACTTATGTCACTTGTGATGATATGATTTGTGCAATAAATTAACAGAGTCTACTCAATAATCATGCTCAAAGGTATTTAGATCTAACATGCATTCGCTAAATAAATCCTATTCTAAGTTTGCATGCTTAAAAGTACGTCTTTGAATGGCAAACACGATATCACACAATGAGCATATTGAACCATTAAATAAACGAATCACTATTCAAACATAAACCTAAACTAATCAAAATAACATGCTTAAAAATAACATAATCATGCTTAGAAATTAAATAACAAAACTAAATTAAATCATGCTTAAAATAAAAAATGAACGACCTATAAACTACAACATGCTCAAATACAAATTTGGATGAGACGAGATATGTGTATCTTAAGTGGTACGTGGCGTTGTATCCCGAGTGCAGACCGCAATACCGTCCATTCGGAATCGGCTACGGAATTTACGTCAGGGTTTCCATCCGATATACCACAAAAGGGAACACGCATCTCGCTCATCCAACAATCACATCATGCCTCAAACGACTCTCATGCAATAATATTTTAAAATAAATAAAATAAAATGAAAGATAATAAATAAAAGGGTGCCCTCAGGTCTAACCTCTTTTGTCGTCTCACGAAAGGGCGTTACACGGCCGTTGGAAGGGTGAATGATCCGCAACTCTTCCGGTTCACTAACTCAACATCTTTCCTCGCTGTTTCGCTGTTCGGGCTGCTATTTTCACTCCGTTTCTCTGCTATTTTTATTGTATTTTCTGGTTACTGTTTTAAGACAATTTAGGGAATGTTTTGCTGTCGGTTTTAGGGGTTGATTTGGGTTAATTTATGCGATAAAGGGTGAAGCGGCTTTTGTGCGTGGGTGATTTGGCTGGCTGTTGAATTGGCGAAGGTGTGTGAGGCAAATGATAGGCTTGCTGTTGAATTGGAGAAGGTGCATAGGACTGTTGAAGGTCAAGGCGTGAAGGTTGATGAGATGCGTGGAGGGCTGTAGTTGGCGAGAGGCTAGGTGTTGAAGGCTGATGGCATGAACATGTGGCCTTTGTCTATGTGGCGTGAGTTGTAGTGCAATGGAGGGTTACGTGAATTGAGGCGTATATGAAAGGTGATTGGCGTGAACTGGGCAAGGTCCCGTAAATGAGTAAGGGCTGACCTGTGAGCTGGGCGCTAGCTGATACGTGCGTGCTGTGAGTGGAGGGGCTGAATGAGTGTGGATGGCGTGATTTGAAGTCAACAACGTGAGGGGCGTGGCTTTTAGGGTTTGGGACGTGGCTAATGGGCTGTGGCAGTGAATTAGCGTGTGAAGGGCAATATATGGCGTTGCGCTTTACGTTTTGTTGAATGGGCTGGCTTCGTGACAATGCAATTGGCTTTAGAAGGTAGTGGGGTTGGCTAGGGTTGATTGTGGACATGTGGAGTGGTTTTTTGGTTGCTGTGTGAGTGGAAGGTGAGGTCATGGGGCGTCGGATTAGGGGGCAATGTAGTGGGTGAGCTATTCAGGGGTAATTGCATGAAGAGGCTTGTGAATTGGCTACATGTGTGTGCGTTGAGTGTGTGCTTTAGGTGAAAAGTTGAAGGCTGCGGCGCGTGGCTTAAGTGAAGGCAGGTTTGTTGAGGGCGTGAAGGCTTGTGAGGGGCAAGTCTGCGTGAGTGAATTGAGGGCTGATGAGGGTTAAGAAGAAGGAGAGGCTGCGTGAATGGCTTAGGGTTTTCTGGTTACTGCCGAGTGTTTTAGGTGTGAGAATGAGCCAGGGTTGAATGTGTGGGTTAAGGAATCTTTTTATAGGCCAATGGAGGGGGTTTACCTTGTTGGAGAAGGAATATAATTTATGTATTAATTGAGAGATATTTTTAATTATTATGTGATGGGGAAAATCTTTAATTAGGGGAATTGATTTATTTTAATTTGGAATGTTATTTATGGAATTTAATTTGAATCTTTTAATTTGGGATAAGAATTTAATTTGTGACATGAGTTTTAATTTAATTTAATTGGATTTATTTAATTTAGGAATGTGATTTAATTTAATTTAATTTAAGTTTAATTTAATTGGTTTTAATTTAATTTGTGACATGCATTTTAAATGTTTTAATTATTTTGGATTGGGCTCCAACAAGCGACCCGAAGCGAAACAAACGAGTTAAATCTGACAAAATGCTAATTTCCAACTTTACCCTTCCAACATTCGTTTCCCGCGACCTTAACAACTAAAGAGGTAGTGTCTCCATACGAGACTCATCATCGGGCTTATATGCAAAAATACAGTGCCTACAACTATGTGTCTATGGATGTCTGAAATCAGGGTAGGTGTATTTGGTCTTAACCTGAGACTTGCACCGCTAATACTAGCGACAATCAATATACTTTGGTTTTAGGTCGTCCATGGCTTTAACAGGTTCTGTGTTCGCCTCTGCTGGGTATATTGAGAATCGTAGTGTGTTGGGTGTGATGTCAAGACGAAAGTATCACTCCAGTCACAGTGGAGATGATGGTCACGTAGGATACGAAACTGGTTCTCTTATGTACTGCAATCATCGGGATAAAATGACTAGGTCATATTTATCCGATTATAGAGAATAGTTACCAGAGATCCGATATGTGCTTCGTACGGGGCAGACACATTTCCAGCCCCAGGCCAAGCATGTGACATCCGATACTGGATCGTAATACGCAATGCTATGTATACTACGCCTGATATAGATCACATATTCCTGTAAGGATATTTCTGGAGAATTGGGTAGGCATGGCGCTTTGCTAGAAGCCAACCTTGTCTTGTAAATCGGTACAAACGTAGTACTAGGTACTTGCGTGTTCGGATAGTCCGACAACCGGATTTACTACCAACATATCCGGGGATCTCATGGGTCGCTTCCCGAAGATTCACCGATGATGTATGACTCGCACTTTATTAATCTAGGATTAATTAATGATGAGAGAGAAAATTAATCTGGGATTAATTACGGAGATATTTTATCTAGGATAAAATATTATATAAAGAGAGAACGATTAATTTGGAATTAATCGATAAAATAATATATTCGATATATTATACGAAATTGGATTTCGACGCGGAATTAAAATTAGATTTTAATTCGGGCAAACGAGTTAATTTAGAATTAATTCGTTAGCGATGTGAATAGTGATTTTACTAGGCATAATTATTTAATTACGACGCAATGGAAAATTCGTTAATTTGAAATTAACGAACACGAGCCCGGGAGTGTTTGCGGACGCACTCGCATTTCGAATTCAAGTGCGGCCACAAGTCACATCACGTGTCACATCACATCGCACATCATTCAAGTGATTGATGTCTTGTCACTTTGAGTGATTGACATGCAGTCACTATTCATGAAAGAAGTGGTTGTGAGCATTTAATGGGATTTTTGGCTCCAAAATTTGGTTTGACTTTTGGAAATGATATACCAAATTTTGAAAAGCTTTTCATTAAGTTTTTTAGAAAACAAAATTAGACACAACTCTCTCTCCATTTCTCTTCTAGTTTCGGCCATGGTGGCCATTTTTCTTCTTGGTTTTGTTTCTTCATTACCGAGAATGAGAAGGAACTACATAACCGCTCAATGTAAGTATTGCGCAACTTCTTTGATGTATTCGCAATATGTTTCATAGCTTTATTCGATCCTCAGGACCATAGATTTTCCCAACACATCTCCTACCAAATCTTTGGTTCAGGTGTTACTCTTTATCTAGTCTTTCATTCTCAATAACATGAGACTCTTTATAAGTTGTTCACTATATTCCTGAGAGTCTTCTCCCTGATCTCTTTGTACTTCTAAGTTTTTACTTCTTTAAGGGTTCTTTAATTCAACGATGGCTTCTAGACTTATCTCAACTTATTGCGGACATAACTATTCTATCTCATGCTCCTTATCTATGTTTCTCTGAAATCATCGATTTGGCTGTCTAACCATCTCGCGATTCATCTAATCTCTTAATTGCTCTTCCTTATTGTTTCTTCTCTTTACTGGGCTCTAAATTGAGGGGTGAGCACATGCATTCCATAAGGATCTGTAGACACGCATTTCTATTTTACACTTAAGCTCGGTGATGATTTGGTTAGGTATCTATATGCTGACTAGAATCGAGGTTTTTAGAAGAAAGGGTCGTCATTCATTCATGCAGGAACCTGGTCGATTACTCCAAGTCTTGGGGTCCCACAACTAAACTAATTCTCTACACTACTATCTTCTCGTTATGTTATCTATGTGCTTGAATGTACTGAATTTCCTTGTTACTTCTCACATCTCTCTTGCCATTTGTATATATATGTCTTTGGTCTACGCCTTGCTACTAAGGCTAGTGGTGTTTCATTCTCCTAACTACTTCGTAGATCTCTGCTATTTGTTCTTGCTATAAGTCTTGACTTTGGCACTCTATTCTACTGTCCATATTGGTACTCTTGTCACTCCTAAATATCTCCAACCTCTCGAGTCTTTTCTTGTATACTTCCACAGATTTCTATTGACTTGGGCTGATCTGTAGGTTCCATTGCATTTGGTCTATCTTGTGGACTCCTACTAGTCTTGCAAGCCTCGCCCTGACTTGTCTTGATCTTTGGGCTATACTGGGTTCTCTTCTTTATATCCTCGAAAACTTCCTTAATCTTTTTCCAGGTAATCTGCCTTCCAAGATCTTTCCATTTCTTAAGATGAACTCTCGTTGGGCTCTTACGATCATATATTTCTATGCTGGTATGGACTAGGGCAAACATCTTACGTCTCAATGGCTTCGGTATCCTTGTTTTGGTACTTTGTGTCCCTGGAAGAGTATATTTCCCATGTAAGGTAGGTATGATATAGGCTCTGTCGGGACAGCTTCCTTAACTGGTATGACTAAGCGATTGAAAACTAGATAGCTTAGGGTCTTGTCTCCATCAGATTGCTTAGGATAAGGTAACTAATTGTTCCTGTTTATGACTTTTATTTGCCTACTTGTGGACCTGGGTTTGGGTTTGGGGATTTGGAGTTCACAACATCTTTTTTGACATCTCAATCTATTGGGACTCTTGAGTCTAATCTTGATTTCTTACTTCTCTTACCTTTCAGGTTTTTCCTCGTTACTCGGGGAACTTACTATCTATACGAAGTACCTGAAGGCTATTGTAGGCACTGCATTTTTGCATATAAGTCCCGATGAGGAGTCTCACACGGAGACATTACCTTTAAGTCGAGGAAGTCGCAGGAAACAGACGTCGGAAGGGAATCGGTATTTTTGTTAGATTTTATTCGCTTGTTTAGCCTCGGGCTCGCTTCTTGGACCTCAGTTTTAAAGCACCTTTGGCCCAAAAACCCCGCAAACCATTTAACCTTGGCCCAGAACCCCTGCAAGCCACACACCTAGCCTACACACACCAAGCCCACCACCAAAGCCAACCCACACGCCCAAGCCTTGGCCCACATGCCCAAGCCCACTTAAAACACATCCAAATTAATTAAATACATATTTAACACATGACAAAATTAAATAAAATCTAAAAATCATATACCAAAATTACATAAAATCTAAAAATCATATACCAATTTAAAATAAAATCATGCCTAATTAAAATCAATCAAGTATATTATATTCCTAACTAAACAAATTTCATGCCTAAACAAAACAAATTAAATATATGACCTTCCTAAGAAAACCAAATTTTGTCTCTAATCAATCTTGTGTTTTCCTTACATAACACTAAATCATATACTCCTTTAATGCACAAATCCCTTCCTTGTCAAGCAAGGATTCACCCATCCCATTTATCTATAAAAGAAACACATTGCCAAGACACTTCCTCCCTAACTGTCACGCATATACAGCAAAGAAAAAAGCCTCTCCATTCACGCCTAATACACTCAAGAAGCAACAAAGATTTTCTCTCCTCCTCTTCCCTCCATAACCGAAAATCACTGCCCCTAAACACATTAGATTACCGAAAATTACAGCCCCATAAACACATTAGATCACCGAAAATCACATCCCCTAAAACATCCACTGTATTACCGAAAATCACTACCTAAATCATTCACTGTTTGACCGAAAAACTGCCCTTGGAACACCCCCATAAACTACTGAAACTCACCCCTAAACAGCAGCCAAAACGCCAAAAAGAGAAGCCCTTTAACCGTAAAAATAGTAGCCCTTTAACCGTAAAAATTGTAGCATAAAATACCAAAAATAGTTACCAAAATACAGCAGCAAAACAGCAGTGAAACAGAGTCAAAACAATATATTGAGCAGCGAAACATCGAGGAAAGACTCAAACCAGTGAACCAGAAAAGTTGCGGAGCTTTAACCCTTCCGATCACCGTGAAACGTGAATCCGAGAGTCGACAAAAAAGGTTAGACCTGAGGGCACTTTTCACATCCATTTTTATTCGTATTTTTACTATTTATTGAATCTTATTTACATGATTATTGTGCAGTGATGCATGTTGTGGCCCTTGAATAGATAGAAAATGCATGTATTGTGAAATGGTGTATGTTGTGGCCCTTGAATAAAATGGAAAATATGTTGCCTCTTGTGGTATATAGGATGGAAACCCAGACATAAATTTCATAGCCAATTCCGAATGGACGGTAGTATGATCTGTACTAGGGATACAACTCCACGTACCACTTGAGTATACGGCACATATTTTATTTCATATTATCTTGATTTGTTTATTATCGTTATTTAATTTCTGCATGTTATTTGTTTATGTAATAATGTGATGCGCATGGGCTTAGTAAGTCGGATTAAAGGTCCTCCATTTCGAGAGGTTAAAATCCTTTACCACGATGCTTCACCGCACCGGATGACGTATATTCGGTTCAATGTAAGATGTGTTCAATCGGGTATACGAAGTCTGACATTGTTGTCTTTATTTTTATATGCATTATATTATTAGCGCATGGGCTTAGTAAGTTGGATTAAAGGTCCTCCATTTCGAGGGGTTAAAATCCTTTACCATGATGCTTCGCCGCGCCGGATGACGTATATTTGGTTGAATGTAAGATATGTTCAATCGGGTATACGAAGTCCGATATTGTTGTCTTTATTTTTTATATGCATTATGTTATTAGCGCATGGGCTTAGTAAGTTGGATTAAAGGTCCTCCATTTCGAGGGGTTAAAATCCTTTACCATGATGTTTCGCCGCGCCGGATGACGTATATTCGATTGAATGTAAGATGTGTTCAATCGGGTATACAAAGTCCGATATTGTTGTCTTTATTTTTTATATGCATTATGTTATTAGCGCATGGGCTTAGTAAGTTGGATTAAAGGTCCTCTATGTCGAGGGGTTAAAATCCTTTAAAACGATGCTTTGCCGCGCCTTTTAGCCCGTTATTATTAATTAGGTGTCATCTATTCATCCGTTCACGTATGTGTCATGTTGTTTACTGCATTTTGGAGGTCACTACTGTAACTCCATTCGAACGCGTTTCAGAACGCCGCACGAACGCATGTTTTCTATCTCAGTTCATTTGAACGCATTTATGAAAGCTACTCGAACGTGAACTCTCTATTTACTTTTCGAACGCGGCTACGAACACCGCACGAACGCCCACGGTCAACAGGCCCCCTTCCATCACATCTCATGCACGGTTACTCATTTTGTCATTTACCTTTTTGATTGTTCATGTTCTCGCAGTTAGTCATTTATTGTGTTCACAAGATCACATGTTCGTTTCCATGATGCATGTTTACACGATAGTTATCTACTTATGCTTCCGCATTCATCCATTCAACATGTTCATGAAGTTATATGATTGCCGTTATTCCGATTTGCTTTCATGCGTGATTGTACAATTACTATCTACTGGCATGCCTATGATCAAATGTAAAGTGCTTATGACATTGTATGCTTGCCGTATTTCAATTCATCTTTATGCATGCAAATTCAGACATAGATTATATGCAAATAGGTTGTATGCAAATTCGGACATAGATTATATGCAAATATATTATATGTAATTCGGACATATGTTATATGCAAACTTAGATATGAGCCTTGTACTTATGCATGCGAACTCAGGAGCAAATTATCCTTGGAAATAAATGTTGCTTAGGCTTGGTTAAATTATTGCACAAATCATTTCACTACAAGTGGCATAAGTAAGATACCATTCTGAACCCAACGGTTTGAGGTCTTTCCTTGCGAGGGGTGAGTGCGGCCTTAAATCTTTGTCCCGATTCACACCGGGTGGTGACTCCATTATTCTCCGATTTAGTCCCCCGCGGGTGTAGGCATTGTATTTTTGCATACCAAACCCGATGAGGAGTCTTATAAGGAGGCACCACCTTTTAGTCGTGGAGTTCGTGGAAAGCGGTCGAAGGAAAGGTGAAGTCAAGAGATAATACATTTCGGAATTAATTCGCTAAGTTCGCTCAGAGTTTGCTTGCTGAATGTTCGTTTCAAAGTGTTCCTACAGCCCGAAAATCACCGCAAACCACTCTAAGCTCACCTAAACACCAAAACCCACATCCAAAACCCATGAAACCAAAACAAACCAAGCACCAAGCCCACCACCTAGGAGGCCCACGACCTTGACACCATTTTCTACCCTCCTTACACTATTCAAACATGATTTACCTTTCTTACCAAGCTTGTTTTACACCATTGACTTAACTTTCACCTTCACACCAATTTTCCAAGACATTAAATTAAACAAATCCCACCATTTAACCAATATATCACCCTCACGCCCAACTAACAAAACATAATTAATAAACAACATCACAAATTCAAGAAATACTAAACCTAAAAGTCACAAACAAACACAACAAAACAAAAGCTAAATAAAAGCATTAAATAATCCAAGATAAACAATTCAACAAAGCCATTACTCACGTCCAAATCAACAAAGAAATTCAACAAACAAATGAATAATTCAACCAAACATTAAAACATAAAAGACACAAACCAAACAAACAAATAACAAAGAGACAAAACTAATAAACCTTACCAAACACTAGAAAACAAAAACCTAAGTAAATAAACACTCCCCTCACGTAAATCACTTCTCTCTTTCCACCCCACTCACATGCACACATCTCACAAATTCAGGACAGAAACAAAACATAAACACTAACCCTCCCCCACGTAAATAAACAACTCAACCAACAAAGATGACAAAATACAAACAAACAAAAACCTTAAATAACCTAGCCACCCCCACACGTTTTCAACATATATTTGCCTACCCATTAAATAAACCTAAACTCTCCAACCCCCACCAAACAACAAACCCATAATTTAATAATTCCCTCACCCCTCAACCATTATAAAAACATAACCACTGAACCCTTGCACCCCTAGCTAGAAACCATGCACGTGAAATATACATAAACCCTAAAACAATTGCCTGACACCACACTTCACCCATCAATCATCAGCCCATCATTCCCTCTACAAGTCACGCCCAAAGCCCCTCCTTCACTGCCCATCTTCACGCCCTTCATCACTTCCAAATCAGTCCTTGTATTCAAGCCCCTCACTGCCTCCAATCAGCCCTTGTGTTCAAGCGCACCAACTGTCTCTTCCAACCCCTGATCTTCACGCCATTTGCCTCCATTTCAGCCTTTGGAATTAGCTAATCACAACCAGCGCATAAAGCCTACCTTACTGCCCTCAAACCTGCGCCCAAGTCAGCTCCTCATTGCCTCTATTCCTCACGCCCACACTGCCTCTGGATTAGTCTAAATTCAGCCCCTGAAATAGCCCATCATTCAGCCATATAAACCACGCCTATTACCCTCATTCAGCACCAAAAGTTCACGCCTCTAATTGCCTCATTTTAGACCTGAAATACACGCCTAAACTGCCTCCCTAACCAGCCCTCATTTCACGAAAATACCTCACCAAACAGCCCTCATTTTTCCCCTTGCAGTTCACGCCCAAACACCTTCAAAAAACTGCCTCAACTAGCACTCTTCACTGCCTCATTTAGTCCCCTCAAGAACAACATCCCACTGCCCTCAAAAATTACCAAAACAACCTCAAATCCACTACCAACCAGTGGGCAAAGCACGAAGACTTGGAACGCAGCGAAGTGGACTCAAAACAGCGAGCGAAGTGGACTCAAAACAGCAAGCGAAGTGGCAGAACAGTGAGCGAAACACTGCAACAGCGAACCGGTGCGATTGTGGTGACTTAGCCTTTCCGACGGCCGTGTAATTCGCCTCCGAGCAACGACAAAAAAGGTTAGACCTGAGGGTTTATATTATAAAATTCTCTCACATGAAATGATGGCCTAAAAAATGTATTTCATGTGTTTAATGTGTTAAATTAATTTAGTATGTTGTATGAAACTTATTTGCATGAAATAATGATTTAAGAAATGTATTTTTGTTTGATTAACATGAATGATTAGTTTAGCATGTCATTTAGAATTAGTTTACATGAAATAATGACGTAGAAATGCATGTAGTTTATTTGGCTATTTTAGCATGTCATTTAGAATTAGTTTACACGAAATAAATGCAATTTATGTTTCGGTCGCATGAATGTTATTAATTAGTACGTGATGTAATTTTGGGTGAATGGAATATGTGTTCCTTTTTTGTGGTCTATTGGATGGAAACCCGGACATAAATTCCATAGCCGAATCCGAATGGACGGTAATATGGTTTGCACTCGGGATACAACGCCCCGTACCACTTAATAGGCTCACATATTTCATTTCACTTAAATTTGTATTTGAAGCATGATTATGTTGTTGTAATGTTGTTTTATTTTAAGCTTGATATGATTAATTATTTTTGTATCAAGAATTTAAGTTGTAATGCGCTTAGAATAATCTCCACCAATGCATGCCTCGTAAACTAGGTTAATATTACACAAATCCAATCATTACAAATGACATAAGTAAGAGACCATTCCGAACCCAACGGTTTGAGGTCTTCCCTTGCGAGGGGTGAGTGCGGCCTTAAATCATTTTCCCGGTTCACACCGGGTGGCGACTCCATCATTCTCCGGTTTAGTCCTCTGCGGGCTACTCCGTACTCTCAATCAGGCCCTGAGTCTAGAACAGCATGCGTCGCCCATTTTCTGTGTCCTACAGTCTGGCGACTCCACTGGGGATAGAGAATCGGCCTCGAAATATTGTCTTGTAATGTTTCGATTTGTGTCTTAATTAACCATGTTTACTGTGGGTTTATGGAATTTAATCAAAGGCATTGCTAGGGCTAGGTGATGGTTTGGTGTCTTCCTTCATTCACTACCTTTTTATAAGGAAAAGCTGTGAAGGCACCTAGATAATCATTTTCCTAGGGGATGGTTGGTGTCTTCCTTCATTCACTACCTTTTTATAAGGAAAAGCTGTGAAGGCATCTAGATAATCATCTCATGTGATAGACTAATTGGAGGACTCGTTGTTTATTCCTGTCACCAAGCGATAAGAGCCTAAGGGGCTAGGGTACTTAAGAGAGCCTCGCTCCACCTTCCCTATGGGGAATCTACAACGGGAAGTCCATTTGACAGTTAGTCACATACCTTAACTTGTTGACATATAAGGTGCACTCACTTGGTCGTTTAAACCCTTGAGTGGGGAGTCCTAGTTGTGGGTAATCCTTTATCAATAGGGGCCTTTGTTTACATTCCTAAAACCTACACATGAACCGTAGTTTTATGACTCTTAGAAATTATTTACTTATGCTTGTGTTTGGGACCTTTGTCATTTGGAATCGGTTGGGCTTTTTGTCAAGAGACTTAAACTTGTTGGGCCATTTAAATAGGGACAAGTTCATGTCCTTTGACCATTGGGCCAAAAGCTTCTAAAATGTCAATGGGTCATCATGTGTTTGGGCCTCTTATCATTTGAAGTTATTTAGTTATATTATCGCAAAGTGTAAACTTGTTGGGCCTTTTCAACTAGGACAAGTTTACACTGCGTAATAGTGTGACTAAATACTTTGAAATGATAATGGGCCGATTATTGTAAAATCGTTTACGAGCCTATTTATTTCATGCATTAATACTCATCTCACGCATATCATGCATACATGCATCATGCTAACCCTTTGTGTCTTAAAGCCATCATAGACTCCCGTTGGGTTGGGAAAGAAGGAATTTTTGTCAAAGGACCATCAACCAATATGAGCAAATTAGCCAACGAGGAATCCCGCCTAGGTCGATTGGAGATCAAAGTAGCCGAAATTATTGAGCAATGCAAGTTTTGACCAATGTTGTGGCCAGTTTGACTGTATCCCCTGTAGCCAAAACAAGAAGTGTTGCAACCAGAATGGAAAAACCATTGGGGAACCTTCAAAGACCAAGCCCACCTCCCCTGAGGTTGCCCCTGTTAGAGACAGACGATTCTCCAATCTTGGTAAACCTTTGTCAAAGGTGTTTAAAGAGCTGAAAGGGCAAGGACTCCTAAATCCCTTAGAGCCTAGACCACTTCCAAACCCTGTGCCACGCTACCTTAACCTGAACCTTTACTGTTACTTCCACCAGCAAAGAGGCCATGAAACTAACAACTGTACCCGCCTTAGGCACGAGATCCAAAACCTCATTGATGCCAATAAAATACCCGACCCGGAAAAAGAACAAGCCAACATACACAAAAAACCTCCAACTACCCACATTATCGACTCCGGCCTACCCGACAATCTTGTCTTCCCAACCCACAACTACCAAACTTCTTGCACAGGGATACGAGGCAACAATGGTAAAAGTGAAATAAAGCAAATGGAGGATCTTTGGGAAAACTTCTCTGACAGTAATGAGACGGGGGTTGCAAAAGGGAAAAGTGAATTTGAAGAAGAACTACTGTACCTGGAGAAATTGATGGTCGAAGGGAATAAGAAAGCAAGGGAAAATAAATTTGCAATCTATGAAGATGTTTGTCTCCCAGATCTTATTCAGTTGTGATCTAGCATTTATTAATAAGACATTGATTTTGTTCGAACCTCTTTCATGATAATAAAGAAGTTTATTTCGCTTACTTGCCTGAGTCTCTTTTGTTTAACCTGCACAATACCAGTATTTATGACAACCCTGATACCATGATATTCAGTGACACTCAGAACAAGGGGAATTCCTGAAGGAAGAATAGCTATTCAGAAATTGGAAAATAGAGTAGTGAGACTGTCAGATTTAAAAGAGAACGAGTTCACCGAGTCGATCGATGTAAACAGAGTGAAGTAGTTTTTAGCCTGAGGAATAGAAGATTGAGCAGTCACCAAGGGAATTGGCGGAAGACCTAACCTAACGGGATAGGAAATTCATCCATGCATACATGCATACATGCATACACGTAACTTGTATCCCTTGTTTGGTGTTTTGTTTTTGCAGGTTTCAAACAAAAAAAGAGAACCAACAGGAGGCGACCAGAGACATATGGCGCCAAGGAGCACAATGAGGATCCAACTCATCATGAACAGGGAGGACCTCTACACTTTCATACGTACACATCACATGCACGTGTTTTATTCTGTTGTTTTGTTTGTGTTCGCAGGTCTCAAAGAAAATAAGGGAAAGCGGCAAAGGCAAACCAGTCAAAGCAGCAACAACACAGTATCATCAGCTTCAGAAACACGTCAGTATCAATTTTGGGGATGCGTCCCAGGGTTGAGGCCCACATCAGTATCAGTTTTGGGGATGCGTCCCAGGGTTGAGGCCCACATCAGTGTCAGTATGCGTCCCAGGGGGCGAAGCCCCAAATTATCAACAGTTGAAAAGAGGAATGTCAAAGAAAGGAGAAATCTTTGGTGGCTAGACATATGTCCGGTGATGACATTGTATGCTGTGGGGAGAAACCATAGAAACAATAAGTGCGAGACGCACTCTCTTCCGGTACTCTGAATGGATTGATCTCGGCTAGACTCACGAGCACTTGATTACAGGATCTCAATAGTGGAAGCCTGAGTGGTTGACGAGATGACTAGTCGAAGAGATGGTGAGTCAGTGAATGACCGTTTTTCTGGATGTCCACCCTGGTTTACTTATGATATGATATATGATATGGTCGGAAACAAAGAAAAAGTGTCTACAATGAAAGGAAAAGAAAAATAGACCGCCTATAACTGATAAGCGTGAAGCTACCCATGGGCGAGTATTAGGACCACCATGAGGAGAAATTCTACCTTAAAGGGTAGGTGTGTCAGAAAAAGAAAAGAAAATAGAAAAGAAAAGAAAAAAAAAAGAAAAGAAAAAAAGAAAAAAGAAAATTCAAAATGAAAAGAATGAGACAAAAGAAAAGAAAGATGAAAACCATATCATGTTGAGTATGCTGAAGTAATCACAGAATGTGATTAAGACATCCAGGTTGGTTAGACCCACTGATCCGATTCTCCGAAGCGAAATCACCAAGTTGGCTTATTTAAGGAACAAGCTGCGAAAGAGCCTTAGAACACACACACTAGGAGTCTAGTTCAGATCAACCATTCAGACGATCAGATATGAGTTGTATCGAGTACTTTGAAGGTTCTCGGGTTTTGACATATAGCATTCGTTGAGGAAGAAAATATGTTTAGCTACAAAGGCTATCTCGAGGAGAAGCAATACAATAGTTGAAAATAAACACCAGTATCACTCTGGGGGCGAGGCCCACATCCGAGAAGGAATCTCAGCTTTGGAATGAATCCGAGAAGGAATCTCAGCCTTGGAATGAATCCGAGAAGGAATCTCAGTCTGGAATGAATCCGAGAATGAATCTCAGTCTGGAATGAATCTGAGAATGAATCTCAGCTTTGGAATGAATCCGAGAAGGAATCTCAGTTTGGAATGAATCCGAGAATGAATCTCAGTCTGGAATGAATCCGAGAATGAATCTTAGTCTGGAATGAATCCGAGAATGAATCTCAGCTTTGGAATGAATCCGAGAATGAATCTCAGCTTTGGAATGAACCGAGGATGAATCTCAGCTTTGGAATGAATCCGAGAATGAATCTCAGTTTGGAATGAATCCGAGAAAGAATCTCAGTTTGGAATGAATTCGGGAATGAATCCCAAGGTCGAGACCCGCATTGTCAGAATTTGAAATGAATCCGGAGAATGAATCTCTCAGAATATGGAATGAATCCAGAGAATGAATCTCTCAGCATTTGGAATGAATCTGGGGAATGAATCTCTCAGTTTGGAATGAATCCAGGGAATGAATCTCTCAGAAATTGGAATGAATCCAGGGAATGAATCTCTCAGAATTTGGAATGAATCCAGAGAATGAATCTATCAGAATGTGGAATGAATCCAGAGAATGAATCTCTCAGCATTTGGAATGAATCCGGGGAATGAATCTCTCAGAAATTGGAATGAATCCAGGGAATGAATCTCTAAGAATTTGGAATGAATACAGGGAATGATTCTCTCAGAATTTGGAATGAATCCAGGAATGAATCCGGGAATGAATCCCATGGTCGAGGCCCACGTCAACAGAGTTTTGGAATGAATCGGGAATGAATCCGGGAATGAATCCTAGGGTCGAGGCCAATATCAGCAGAGTTTCGGAGTGAATCCGGGAATGAATCTCAGGGCTAAAGTCCACACCGTCGGAGTTTTGGAAGGAATCCAGGAACTAATCCCAGGTTATTATGAAGTGTTATGGACTACCGTGAAGAATTGTGGACTACTGCGACACCCTAGGTACGGGGTTTAGTACCATCGAACCAACCCAGCAGACGGACCGGGTGACAGCTGGCGAGCCAGGTAAGTAAAAATGCATTGCACATACTTTGATAGGATTGTCATTGTCACACACTGAACAAATCCCATCAAAGTGGGGGCGACTGTAGGCATTGCATTTTTGCATACCAAACCCGATGATGAGTCTTATAAGGAGGCACCGCCTTTTAGTCGTGGAGTTCGTGGAAAGCGGTCGAAGGAAAGGTGAAGTCAAGAGATAATACATTTCGGAATTAATTCGCTAAGTTCGCTCAGAGTTTGCTTGCTGAATGTTCATTTCAAAGTGTCCTACAGCCCGAAAATCACCGCAAACCACTCTAAGCCACCTAAACACCAAAACCCACACAAAACCCATGAAACCAAAACAAAACCAAGCACCAAGCCCACCACCTAGGAGGCCCACGACCTTGACACCATTTTCTACCCTCCTTACACTATTCAAACATGATTTACCTTTCTTACCAAGCTTGTTTTACACCATTGACTTAACTTTCACCTTCACACCAATTTTCCAAGACATTAAATTAAACAAACCCCACCATTTAACCAATATATCACCCTCACGCCCAACTAACAAAACATAATTAATAACAACATCACAAATTCAAGAAATACTAAACCTAAAAGTCACAAACAAACACAACAAAACAAAAGCTAAATAAAAGCATTAAATAATCCAAGATAAACAATTCAACAAAGCCATACTCACGTCCAAATCAACAAAGAAATTCAACAAACAAATGAATAATTCACCCAAACATTAAAACATAAAAGACACAAACCAAACAAACAAATAACAAAGAGACAAAACTAATAAACCTTACGAAACACTAGAAAACAAAAACCTAAGTAAATAAACACTCCCCTCACGTAAATCACTTCTCTCTTTCCACCCAACTCACATGCACACATCTCACAAATTCAAGACACAAACAAAACATAAACACTAACCCTCCCCCACGTAAATAAACAACTCAACCAACAAAGATGAAAAAATACAAACAAACAAAAACCTTAAATAACCTAGCCACCCCCACACGTTTTCAACATATATTTGCCTACCCATTAAATAAACCTAAACCCTCCAACCCCCACCAAACAACAAACCCATAATTTAATAATTCCCTCACCCCTCAACCATTATAAAAAACATAACCACTGAACCCTTGCACCCCTAGCTAGAAACCATGCACGTGAAATATACATAAACCCTAAAACAATTGCCTGACACCACACTTCACCCATCAATCATCAGCCCATCATTCCCTCTACAAGTCACGCCAAAAGCCCCTCCTTCACTGCATCTTCATGCCCTTCATCACTTCCAAATCAGTCCTTGTATTCAAGCCCCTCACTGCCTCCAATCAGCCCTTGTGTTCAAGCGCACCAACTGTCTCTTCCAACCCCTGATCTTCACGCCATTTGCCTCCATTTCAGCCTTTGGAATCAGCTCATCACAACCAGCGCATAAAGCCTACCTTACTGCCCTCAAACCTGCGCCCAAATCAGCTCCTCATTGCCTATATTCCTCACGCCCACACTGCCTCTGGATTAGTATAAATTCAGCCCCTGAAACAGCCCATCATTCAGCCCTATAAACCACGCCTATTACCCTCATTCAGCACCTAAAGTTCACGCCTCTAATTGCCTCATTTTAGACCTGAAATACACGCCTAAACTGCCTCTCTAACCAGCCCTTATTTCACGAAAATACCTCACCAAACAACCCTCATTTTCCCCTTGCAGTTCACGCCCAAACACCTTCAAAAAACTGCCTCAACTAGCACTCTTCACTGCCTCATTTAGCCCCTCAAGAACAACATCCCACTGCCCTCAAAAATTACCAAAACAACCTCAAAATCCACTACCAACCAGTGGGCAAAGCACGAAGACTTGGAACACAGCGAAGTGGACTCAAAACAGCAGCGAAGTGGACTCAAAACAGCGAGCGAAGTGGACTCAAAACAGCGAGCGAAGTGGCAGAACAGTGAGCGAAACACTGCACAACAGCGAACCGGTGCGATTGTGGTGACTTAGCCTTTCCGACGGCCGTGTAACGCACCTCCGAGCAACGACAAAAAAGGTTAGACCTGAGGGTTTATATTATAAAATTCTCTCACATGAAATGATGGCCTAAAAAATGTATTTTATGTGTTAATGTGTTAAATTAATTTAGTATGTTGTATGAAACTTATTTGCATGAAATAATGATTTAAGAAATGTATTTTTGTTTGATTAACATGAATGATTAGTTTAGCATGTCATTTAGAATTAGTTTACATGAAATAATGACGTAGAAATGCATGTAGTTTATTTGGCTATTTTAGCATGTCATTTAGAATTAGTTACACGAAATAAATGCAATTTATGTTTCGGTCGCATGAATGTTATTAATTAGTACGTGATGTAATTTTGGGTGATGGAATATGTGTTCCTTTTTGTGGTATATTGGATGGAAACCGGGACATAAATTCCATAGCCGAATCCGAATGGACGGTAATATGGTTTGCACTCGGGATACAACGCCCCGTACCACTTAATAGGCTCATATATTTCATTTCACTTAAATTTGTATTTGAAGCTGATTATGTTGTTGTAATGTTGTTTTATTTTAAGCGTGATGTGATTAATTAATTTTGTATCAAGAATTTAAGTTGTAATGCGCTTAGAATAATCTCCACCAATGCATGCCTCGTAAACTAGGTTAATATTACACAAATCCAATCATTACAAATGACATAAGTAAGGGACCATTCCGAACCCAACAGTTTGAGGTCTTCCCTTGCGAGGGGTGAGTGCGGCCTTAAATCATTTTCCCGTTTCACACCGGGTGGCGACTCCATCATTCTCCGGTTTAGTCCTCCGCGGGCTACTCCGTACTCTCAAATAGGCCCTGAGTCTAGAACAGCATGCGTCGCCCATTTTCTGTGTCCTACAGTCTGGCGACTCTGTACTCCCAACTAGGCCGCAAGCCTAGAACATCATGCGTCGCCCAGTTTCTGTGTCCCACAGTCTGGCGACTCCACTGGGGAAAGAGAATCGGCCCCGAAATAATGTCTTGTAATTTTCAGATTTGTGCTTTAATTAACCGTGTCTACTGTGGGTTAAAAATGGGTTTAATCAAAGGCACTTTTTAAGGCTGGGTAATGGTTTGGTGTCTTCCTTCATTCAATACCTTTCTATAAGGAAAAGCTGTGAAGTCACCTAGATAATCATTTACTTATTCCTGTCACCAAGCGATAAGAGCCTAAGAGGCTTGGGTTTTTAATAGAGTTCGCTCCGCCCTCCCTCTGAGGAATCTACAACGGGAAATCCATTTGACAGTCAGTCAAACACCATAACTCGTTGGCACGTACTGTAAGGTATAAAAAAAGTGCGCTCACTTGATCGCTCGAACCCTTGAGTGGGGAGACCTAGTTGTAGGCAATCCTTCGCCAACGAGAGTCTTCATCTACACTCCCGCAAACCCACACGTAGACCGGGGTTGTATGGCCTATATCAACTATTTCCTTGTGCTTGTGGACCATCCTTATTTGGATGCAGTTGGACTTCTTGTTAGTAATGCGAACTTGTTGGGCCATTTAAACTGGGACGAGTTCGTATCATATGAAAATTGGGCCAAAAGCTTCTGAAATGTTGATGGACCACTCTGTGGATATTATTTCTGTATGCTTGTGTTTGGGAACATTGTCATTTGGATCCATTCAGACCTTTTATCATGAGGTATGGGCTTGTTGGGCCATTAAAATTGGAACAAGAATGTATCTTATGATGATTGGGCCAAAAGTTTCTAAAACGCCAATGGGCCATTATGTGTTTGTGTTTAGGAACATTATCATTTGGATACGGTTGGACTTCTTGCCATGAGATGTGAACTTGTTGGGCCATTTAAACTGGGACGAGTTCACTCTATGACAGTTAGCCCAAAAGCTTCTAAAATGATGATGGGCCGATTTGTGTGAAAATTTTAATGAGTTGATGTATTCCTTGTATCGCATGCATCTCATTCATCTCATGCATACATATATCCTGTTGACACCCTCTATGTCTATAAAGACATCATAGATTCCCTTTGGGTTAGGGAAGAATGAAGACTCACTAAAAGATCGGTAACAGATATGAGTACATTCGATAACGAGGTATCCATATAGATCTGTCGGAAAACAGTCTCGCCAAAATTACTGAACAGTTGCAAGCCTTGACTACTACTGTTGCTGGTATGGCTGTACCCCGTGCTGGGGGAAGTTCTGAGAATGTGAAGCGCGAGTAGCCTCTGAATGGGTTTGGGGATGATATCTCCGCTTTTGATGATGACATGGCAGAGTATGCAACAGGCAGAGTGATTGGGTCTCAGGTAGAATTTCAGAAGCTTCGGGATCAGGTTGAAATAGTTACCCGCAAAATGAAGGGTAAACATGAAGAGTTGTTAGACAATTCTCAAACTTGGAAATAGATAGGATTTTGAGAAAAGATTTTGAGAACATACAAAGAGTCACTGTATGATGAAGAAAGAATTTGGAAAGTAAAGTTGATGATTTGGAAATCCTAAGGGATAGCCTAGGCACAAAATGAGATGAAGTCTAACGGTTACCTCCATAAAATAAGCATCACGACTCCCGCCACTCCTATAAACCGAAGAATGAGCATGCAGTTAGAGATCATTTGCATATATACAAACATGCATATATACATACAAAAATGTATACAAAATGGCATTTCTTTTGCAGGAAAATTCAAACAAAACCAACTTCTGAAAATTGGAGCAAGACACAAAACACTCATGTAGCGGTCAAAAGTTAAAGCCTTCAAGGCATGGAGCACCCGACATACAAAAGGAAAATATACTAGGGGCGAGGCCTACTTAAGAGAAAATGTTGGGGTAAGGCCCATTTAGGAGAAAACACTAAGTCGAGGCCCCCTCAAGAAAAATATTGGGGGCGAGGTTTGTCTATGAGAAAAAACTAAGGGATGAAGCCTCAAAGAATCATAATGAAACATGCGGAGTGAATGTCAAATAACTTTGAGAATAAAGCAAGACCTCTAGAATGAAAGTGAATATCATATAACTTCGAGAATGAATCAAGACATCGAGATTGAGAGAGAATATCAGATAACTTCGAGAATAAAGCAAGACCTCGAGAATGAGAGTGAACATCAGATGAATTCGAGAATAAATTAAGACCTCGAGAATGAGGGTAAACATCAGATAACTTCAAGAATGAGGATGGGAATCAGACAGCTTTGAGAATGAAATGAAGCCTTGAGAATGAGGACAAGAATCAGTCAACTTCAAGAATAAAGTGAAGCCTTAAGAATGAGGACGAAAATCAATCAGCTTCGAGAATGAAGTGAAGCCTTGAGAATGATGACGATAATCAAATAGCTTCGAGAATAAAGAGAAACTTCGAGAATGAAGATAACTTCGAGAATGGGGGAACAAACTTCCAGAATTACTACATACTTCGAGAATGAAGGCAACTATGAGAATGGGGAACGAACTTCCAGAATGTAGATAATAAAATAACTACGGGAATGAAAATAACTCCGATAATGGGGAACAAACTTCAAAAATGAAGATAACTTTGAGAATGAGGTACATAATTCAATAATGAAGTTAAAACATCACGGACAACTTCAAGAATGGGGTACCAACCTCGAGAATGAGAACAAATAACAAACAATGGGATACAGACTTCAGAAATGAGGTTGCGGTAGCACAGACAACTTCGAGAATAGGGTATAAACAATAAACAACAATCCAACTACAATACAGCCAGATACATAAAAATTCAAACACGACTTTGATAGGCATGTCACAGTCACACACTGCACAAGCCTACCAAAGTGGGGGCGACTGTAGACATTTTATTTTTTACACATAGTCCGATGATGAGTCTCTCATTGGGACACACTCGAAAAATTGGGAAACTACGAGGACGAATGCTAGGAAGGAAGGGAACTTCATGGAACACAACCAAAAGCCAACCAGACATCACCTATCTTATCTCTAGCCATGAAAGTCAACCAGACATACATAGAAAACCCTAAGTCCAGTCGGATATGACACAAATGTCTCTGAACGAGCAGATTGGGTGTTTTTGCTGATGGTTTTTAGTGATGGCTTAAGGCTTTTTTGTTGTGTCTTTCGGTGATTACTTCTCTCTTTTGTTCTCTATTTTGTTTTCTCTTTTGTTTCTTGTTGTTTCGGTTGTTTGGTCTAGGATTTTTTTTGTTGGTTGTTGCCGAGGTAGAGAAGAAAGAGCTTCCTAGGTTTTTTTTTTTACTGGTTGTGGTTATGAGAAGCGTCGAGAGCTTTAGGCTAACTTAATGGATAGTAGCAGTATCTTTGATACTTCTCTGTGGCTGGTCATTAGTGATTTTAATGTGATATATTCTCCTTTTGATAGTAGTGGTGGTTATCAAGATTAGCCTTCGTGGAAAGATGATTTGGGTATTTGTTTGGGTCTAGCTGGTTTAGCAGATGTCCAGTTTTCTGGTTGTCATTTCACTTGGTATAATAAGCAAGTTGAGTATCTTATTTCGCGAAAGCTTGATCGTATCATTGCTAATGCCTCTTGGGAGTCTTATTTTCCTGGTTCGGTTGCTCGATTCCTTCCTTCTACTATTTCAGATCATTCTCATATGGTTGTTACTCTAACGGAGCTCCCGAAAAGGAAGCTCCCGTTTAAATTCTTCGATTATTGGGCAGACCATCCTGATTTCCTTTTGATAGTGTCTAGATCTTGGAACATTGATGTTCGGGATACTTCATGTTAGTGTTCTAGACATGCCACGGGATCTCTAAGCGTGATTATTGTGTGAATTAATCAAGAAAGTTATGGAATACTTACATTGATTTGGATGAGAAGTTTCAAAAATTTCTTTGAAGATGGAAGCTTCAAGCCCTCTTTTAGTGTTTTCAACACTTGGGTGAGTCTCCCTATCACTTTGTTTGACTTCTTAATGTGCTAGCATATTAGAATTTTGCAACAAAACTCCATTGGAGAAGCATGAAGTTCACGGTTTCAAGGAGAAAAGAAGAAAAATGGTTGCTGTGAATAGTAACCAATGTATTACTTCCAAAGTTGACTTGGTTTAAATATTAAGGTTGAGTGTTGAACTGGTTTGAGTGTTTAATAAGTAAAGTCAAGCCTTACTTGCCAACAAATAAAACCCAAAATCAAGCCTAACCACTTCCATCAAATGTCCAAATTTGATGTAAGTGAAGTGGGTCCCACCACTTGTAAATTCAAAATTTAAGTCGGCTAATCCAACACGCAACTTCGCTCGGGCCCGGGTTCATTTAATGCCGAATAAACGACTTTTCCGTTGCGACGTAATTAAATCTAATTTAAAATAATAATGCCTATCAAAATTATTACGAAAGTCGCTTGCGAATTAATTCTAAATTAATTCGTTCGCCCGAATTAAAATCCAATTTTAATTCCGCTTTGAAATCCGATTTCATTTAATATATCAAATATATTTTTTAATCGATTAATTCCAAATTAATCGTTCTCTCTCTTCTATCCGAATTTTATCCCAGATAAATTCTTACCGTAATTAATCATAAATTAATTTTCTCTCTCTTAATTAATCCTAGATTAATACTGTTCGAGTCAAATGTCATCGGTGAATCTTTGGGAGGCGACCCAAGAGATCCCTAAATATGTTGGCAGTAAATACGGTCATCGGACTATCCCAACACGTGCGTACCTCGTATCACGTTCTTACAAGTTTACAAGACATGGTTGGCTTCTAGCAAAGCATCGTGCCTACCCAATTCTCCAGAAATATTCTTTTAAGGAATACAAGATCTTTAACAAGCGTAGTATACATAGTATTGCGTATTACGATCCAGTATCGGATATCACATGCTAGGCCTGAGACTGGAGTTGTGTCTGCCCCGTACGAAGCATATATCGGATCACTTTCAACTAGTCTCTTTATGATCAAAAAGTCATGACCTAGTCATACTTTCCTGATGGCTATAGCACTATAGAGTACCCATTATGTATCCCTGCGTGATCATAATCTCCATATGACTGAAGTGATACTTCCATCTTGACATCACACCCAATTCACTACGATTCTCAGTATACCCAGAAGAGGCGTACACAGAGCCTGTTAAAGCCCCGGATGACCAAAACCAAAGTATATTGATTGTCGCAAGTATTAGCGATGCATGTCTCAGGTTAAGACCATATGCACCTACCCTGATTCGGATTCCCATAGACACATAGTCATACTACCAATGGGACTCCGAGGGGTCTATCAATGCGAAGCTGTTCCAATACCATCGGCAAACAGAACCTCTTAACACACTTGCATGAGTATCCAATACCTAAGTATATGAGAACTATGTCGTTAAGCTTCCATAACGCGCACAAGTGTAATACTAGCCTATTCCACATTATCGATGTCCAGTCTCGATAATACTATGAATAGGGATATTTAATGATTAAACCTTACGTGGATTAATACTGTTTATATCTTATTAATCCGGTACTAATCATATGGACTTTTATCATTTATATATCCAGGTAATCCAATTACAAATGATTAAAAGAGCAATATCCTTTGTCATATAGTTAATTTTGTACAAGAACACCATGTTCTTCACAAAATAGTGATGCTATGGGTCATAATTATCCAACAATCTCCCACTTTTCCTATAGCCAAACACTCAAGTGTCCAACATCTGAACTATGTACGGGTCACTCAAACCTCTCCTAAGAAATAGTTTTCGTCAGCGGATTTGCAAGGTTATCATCTGATGCAATTTATTTGATCATCACATCGCCACGATGTATGATCTAACGGATCAGATGAAACAGTTGAAGTACATACTTGGATCGTTGATGAGACCGCGATTCCTTAACCTGTGCTGTAGCCTAGCTCAGCTGCTAACAGAACTACTCCTAATCCAATTAGGAATTTATAGATCCAAAATGCTTCTTTTGCTTCCTCTCCAGCAACAATATTTCACTTTTATTGTTTAATCGACAACAATATCTTGCTTGCAAGATTTCCAGCTCACTGTTCCGTTATTCAAACTAAATATGTACCCTTTTGTGACTTACAGTCGTCTTTATCGGTTTGGAAACATGTAGCGGTGAACCCAGTCACATCAAGTTCTCCTTTCCCAATATTCTCAGAAAGTATCCTTAGTTCATCCAAGATACTCAAGGATGTTCTTTACTCAATCCAGTGACCATTACCTGGATGGCCCTTGATTGTGACTACATATGCCTCAATGTTGGACAAATATGACCCATAGCGTCACTATTTGTACAGATCATGGTGTTGTTGTACAAATTAACTATGTGACAAAGGAGATTGCACTCTTATCATTTGTGATTAGATCACATAGATATATAAATGATATGAGGTCCTTATGATTTGTTCCTGGATTGAGAATGATATGAGACAGTATCAATCCACGAAGGATAAATCATTAAATATCCATAGTCAGAGTATTATCGAGATCGGACATCGATAAATACGTAAAAGACTAGTATTACACTTGTGCTCGTTGTGAGGGCACAACAACATAGTTCTCATATATTTGGGTATAGGATACTCATGCAAGTGTAATATGAGGTTGTGTTTTACCGATGGTACGGGAAACAGCTTCGCTCTGGATAGACCCCCTCGGAATTCCATTTGTAGATAACTATGTGTCTATGGATGTCCGAAATCAGGGTAGGTGTATTTGGTCTTAACTTGAGACTTGCACCGCTAATACTTGCGACAATCAATATACTTTGGTTTTGGTGGTCCAGGGCTTTAACCGGTTTCTGTGTGTACGCCTCTTCTGTTATATCGAGAATCGTAGTGTGTGGGTGTGATGTCGAGACGGAAGTGTCACTCAAGTCATATGGAGTTGATGATCGCGTAGGGATACAACAAACTGGTTCTCTAAAAGGCTGCAACGTCGGGATAATTTTACTTGGTCATGATTATCCGATATTAAAGAGACTAGTTGCTCGTAATCCGATATATGCTTTGTACGGCCAGACATTGTACCAGCCCCAGGCCTTGCATGTGATCATCCAATACTGGACAGAAGTACGCAATACTATGTATACTACGCCTGATACAGATCTTTTATTCCTGTAATGATATTTCCGGAGAATTGGGTAGGCATGGTGCTTTGCTAGAAGCCAACCTTGTCTTGTAAATCGATACAAATGTAGTACTTGGTACTTACGTGTTCGGATAGTCCGATGACCGAATTTACTGCCAACATATCCGGAGATCTCATGGGTCGCTTACCAAAGATTCACCGATGACCTATGACTCGCACTTTATTTAATCAGGGATTAATAAGAAAAGAGAGAAAATTAATCTGGGATTAATTGCGGAGATATTTTATCTGGGATAAAATATCATTTAAAGAGAGGTAACGATTAATTTGGAATTAATCGATAAATTAATATATTCAATATATTAAACAAAATTGGATTTCGACACGGAATTAAAATTAGATTTTAATTCGGGCGAACGAATTAATTTAGAATTAATTCGTTATCGACGTGAATAGTGACTTCGCTAGGCGTAATCATTTAATTACGACGCAACGGAAAATTCGTTAATTTGAAATTAGCGAACCCGAGCCCGGGAGTATTTGCGAGTGCATTCGCATTTCGAATTCGAGTGCGGCACGCAAGTCAAATCAAGCGTCAAATCGCTAGTCACATCTAGCGTCACAACAAGCGTCAAATCATGTCACTTTGAGTGATGTGACAATTGATTGGATTGATTGATTGATGTAGTTGTTGTGGGCATTAATGGCTTTGATTGTTTGACTTTTCAAAAGCCAAAATTTTGGTATATGTTTTAGAAATAAAAAATACCAAAATTAATTAACACATTTTATCTCTCTCTTCTCCAATATTCTTCATCTCTCTCACGCCCCTCTTGGGCATTTTCGGTTTTATTTTTTGCTGGGCAGAACCGAAATTAGAAGGGAAGCAAGTGTGATTTTGTGGCAAAATCAAGAGTGCTAGCACACTCCGGGATCATGCGAAGGTGATAGGGAGTCCACCCATGAGCCGAGAATCGTTCGACGAAGCTTGGAGCTTGGAAGATGACCTCCAATGGCCCAACCAGTAAGGGAATTCTGCTCACTGCCGAGCTGCCCCAAGGCATAAAGATTTCATTTTTGTTGCCTCCGCGTCGCTCAACAAACCCTCGATGTAGTATTCCGAGACTTCTCGATGTATCACAAATGTTCATACTTGATTTATGATACTTGGGACCTAGATAATCTCCACACGCAAAGCATATGAGACATCAGGTTGCTTATGTTGGTTTTATTCTAGGTCCCAAGATCATCAAACAAGCATGAAGATGTGTGAAATACATATCAAAGAAGTTAGCGGAATACTCACATCGATCGGTTGTGACGATTGAAGAAGAACAAAGTAAGTTTTTCCCCTTCAAGTGGCGCCATATTGTAGTCCACTGCTCAAAAATTTCAGTTTTGAGTCTTCAAGAATCCAAGATTTCGAGCTCCAATCTTGTCAAACGATTCCCGGCTCGTGGGTGGGTTTCCCTAACACCTTCGTATACTCTCGGTGTGCTAGCACTTGGCTATTTGCCACAAAACATGCCCAAAACGCCATCATCATTCACGCCCAAGCAGTGCAGTCCACTGCCTTGGGCGTGAACTAGGAGAGAGAAGAGATGGGATTTTTGATTTTAGGTTAAGGGAAAAGTGTAAAACATTTCATTTATATAATTTCCAAATTACTAAAATGTTACCATTTATTTTCTTTTCCAAAAAAAATAAAACAAATGTAATAATGTTTTATTAAATCATTTTACCCTTGGTAAAAGTGAAAGGAAAAGCATTTCACTTTTCCAAAAAGTCAAAATCTTTCCCCCCAAAATTTTCCCTCCAAATCTCAAAGGTCAAAGTCAAAGAGTCAAAGTTACTTTTCCAAAAAGTGTTTTGACTTTTATGACTTGCGATGTGATTTGCGATGCGACTTGCGGCACGTGATTCAAAATCGACGTAACTTTGCAAACACATTCCGAGCTCGGTTTCGATAATTCTAAATTAACGATTTTCTCGATGCCTCGTTAATAAATCCAATTTACTAATCACGTCGCTCGAGAATTAATTCTAAATTAATTCAAGTGCCCGAATTAAAATCTAATTTTAATTCCTAATCGAAATCCAATTTCGTTTAATATATCGAATATATTATTTATCGATTAATTCCAAATTAATCGTTCTCTCTCTTTAAATTGATATTTTATCCTAGATAAAATATCTCCGTAATTAATCCCAGATTAATTTTCTCTCTCTTCAAATTAATCCCAGATTAATATATAATGCGAGTCATACGTCATCGGTGTATCATTGGGAAGCGACCCATGAGATCTCCGGATATGTTGGCAGTAAATTCGGTCGTCGGACTATCCGAACACGTAAGTACCAAGTATTACGTTTTACCAATTTACAAGACAAGGTTGGCCTCTAGCAAAGCGCCATGCCTACCCAATTCTCCGGAAATATCCTTACAGGAATATGTGATCTATATCAGGCGTAGTATACGTAGTATTGCGTATTTCGATCCAGTATCGGATGATCACGTGCTAGGCCTGGGGCTGGATATGTGTCTGCCCCGTACGAAGCACATGTCGGATGTCTGGTAACTAGTCTCTATAATCGGATATACATGACCGAGTCATAATATCCCGATAGCCGCGCAGCATATAAGAGCACTAATACCGTATCCTACGTGACCATCTTCTCCATATGACTGGAGTGACACTTCCGTCTTGACATCACACCCAATACACTACGATTCTCAATATACCCAGCATCGGCGTACACAGAACCTGTTAAAGCCCTGGACGACCTCAACTAAAGTACATTGATTGTCGCAAGTATTAGCGGTGCAAGTCTCAGGTTAAGACCAAATACACCTACCCTGATTGCAGACTCCCATAGACACAAGGTCATACTACCAATGGGATTCTGCGGTGGTCTAATCCAGAGCGAAGCTGTTTCCCGTACCATCGGAGAAACACAACCTCCTATTACACTTGCCTGAGTATCCTATACCCAGATATACGAGAACTATGCCGTTATGTCTCACATAACACGCACAAGTGTAATACTAGTCTTTTACGCATCTATCGATGTCCAATCTCGACAATGCTCTGACTAGGGATGTTTAATGATTTATCCTTCGTTGATTGATACTGTCTCATATCATTCTCAATCTAGGAACAAATCATAAGGACCTCCTATCATTTATATATCTAAGGTGATCTAATCACAAATGATAAGAGTGCAATCTCCTTTGTTACATAGTTAATTTGTACAACAACACTATGATCTGTACAAATAGTGACGCTATGGGTCATAACTGTCCAACAATCTCCCACTTGGCCTTTAGCCAGTCACTCGAGTGTCTAACACCCGAACTATGTACGGTTGGCTCAAACTGCTGAGAAACTACTTTCGTCAGCGGATTTATATGATTATCGTCTGACGCGATTTATTCGATCATCACATCACCATGATGTATGATCCGAACGAATCAGATGAATAGTCGAAGTATGTATCTGGATCGTTGATGAGACCATTAATTCTTTAGCCTGTGCTGACGCCCAGCTCAGCCGCTAACAGAACTATATCTAATCCAATTAGATTATTTTTTTGACCCAGATGGCTTCTATTGCTGCCTCAGCTGCAGCAATAATCCGCATTGTGTTATTATTCGGTAACAGTATCTTGCTTGGAAGATTTCCAGCTCACTGTACCGTTATTCAAACTGTATAGTACCGTTTGCGACTTTTAGTCGTTTTATATCGGTTTGGAAACTTGCAGTAGTGATCCCAGTCACTTCAAGTTCTCCTTCTCCACAGATTAAGACAGCATCCTTAGATCTCTAAGATTCTAACGGATGTTCTTAACATCAATCAAGTGACTATCACTTGGATTGGCCTGATTGTGAATCCATATGCTCAAAGCGTATGAGACACCAGGTCGCGTACATTTTAATGTACAATTTCCCAGAGAGTTTTAACAACTTAAATCTATCCTAGTAGATCTTTATTCCCAGAATAAAGGTTGTTTCTCCCGAGAATTCTACGGAGAATTTTCTCTTGAAAGCCAAGCTTTCACCGATCATTTTATGGGAATATCATTTCCAAGAAATGAATATATTATATTATCATTATTTTAAGGACAGCCACTGTCTGTGCGCTCCCACTAACCCTCTCATATACACAAGAATCATTCTGTTTTGAATCAAATCATTGACTATCATGATTACATCAAAACAATAGTTCCAAGAACTTTATGCTTGCTTCAACCCAAACATGGATCGAACAACACGCAAACCTAGTTTGCTGGTTTTTGGTATGACAAAATCGTCAGGATGTTATAAACATCCTCCAAAAGGTTTCCGTTTAAGGAAAGCGATTTTGATCTTTAACTGACACATTTCATAAATGAAACGTGCAGCTACAGCAAGCATTATCCAAATGGATTTACCGTGGCAACATGTAAAAGGTTGAACCGTAATCAACACAATGTTGATAACGATACCTTTTCGCTACAAGCCTAGCTTTGTACGTTGGTATGTTGCCTTCCATGTATGTCTTCCTTGAAGACTTATACAGTACCTATAGGCACAATGCCTTATGGTACATCAACTAGTATTTAACATAGTTGTTTTACATGGAATCCATTTCGGACTCATGGCACTTTGCCATAAAAGGAGTCGATACCTTGTATCACTTCCTCATACGTAGTTGGTCTTCCTCAATAAGATTGACATCTTTATGAGGTGAGATCAGAAACCCATACCCAGGTTGTTTTTCTGACTCTCTCCGATCTACGCGGTCTTGTGTATACGAAGATTAATGGTATATGTTCATCCTTGATGAACAGTTTGTGTTCCATTAAGGACTTCATGCCTTGAACAGTATTACTCGATTTTCATCGAGTTTTACTGTCCTCCCACTTACCACTGCATATCGGTATTCCTCTAAGGAAGACCGCATGGTGAGCAACAATTACAATTGTTCTCCAGTGAGTTGTATAAGTACTATACTTATGGTTTTCCCTAGGATAACCTACATTTGGCACTTATCCGATTTAGGTTTTAGTTTGGCATCATCCAAACATATGCCCAGCATACCCAAATCGTTAGGAGTGAGAAACCAGTTTCTATCCCTGATCATATCTAATATGAATTCTGTCTAACAGATTAATATGGAACCTTATTCCAAATAAGTTTTGCACTGTAAATGCATATCCGTTGAAGGAAACGATAGCTCAGAGCGACTCATGATAAACCTTATCATGTCCAACAAAATTCGGTTTCTCCGTCGACGGACCACCGTCAAACTGACGTGTCTCGGGAGGAGTCCTCATTTGAAAGAATATTATACTCTTTCAAGTATATGTGAAACTTATTGCTTAAGTATTTTCCATTTCGGTCTTACCGTGACGGTTTAATACTTTAGCCGATCTGTTTGTCTACTTCGTGTCGAAACTTTAAAAGTTTCTGATTTGTGTTCTTCAAAAGTAACACATAACCATAACGTGATGCCACATCCGTTAAGGTCACGAAATATTCATATCCACATCTAGCCTAGCTAGATATGGGCCCACTAACTTCACTATGAATATGGCCTACAGATCGATGGCATTTATCACTATTACTAAGTAAATAGTATTTTAGGTACTTTACCTAAGGAACTAGATTCGTAGAGTTTATTTGAATAATCAAATCAGTCCTAGTACCCACTCTTCAAAAGTGTGGATATACGAGTCTTGTTTATTGTGTCCTAGACAACAATGCCACATTTAAGTCTTTTCTGATCAAATCAGTTAGAGCTATTTATTTGTCATATAATATGTTTGAGATTTATTTATATTCAAAATATAAATACTGTAATTCACATCTAATGTGTTTCTCAATGTCATCTTTATATAATGAAACACTTTAGTGTTCTAGAATATAAAGGTTTATCCACAATGGATTAACACTGATATAGAGATAATGTTTCTAGTCTAACTAGTTACATTATAACAGTTTCCTAATTTAAGTACATACCCGAAGGTAGTTCCTAAATTTAGGTATCTATGGTCGAAACAGCGACTTTCGTCCCGTTTCCGATTCGCAGATTAACCTCAGCTTGAAGTCAGTATCCTGCTCACAGCAGATTCTGAACATCAATATATATATTTTATGTACCATACTAAGTATTTTAAAATCCAATTTAATACTAGTAATGGACATAATTTTGACAAACATCCTTAAAGTCAGAGCCTTGCCTTTCTTTAATTCCTTCGTGTCTGCCATATCCAAACGACAGTTACTTTGGGATATGTCCTTTATCTTCCCAGAAGATCATAATGATTTTGCCTTTACCCTTTTTCAATATTTCAGAAGTCTTTGGCCAAGCCTTGGATTTCTAGAATATTGACGTAAAGTGCGCCTTGCGCTACTTTTCCAATTGCAAAGTTTGACTTTTATCTCCTTGAGATTAGTCATTAATTCTCCAAGAATTATTAATTGCAAATATAATACTTCTTAAATCTAAACATAGATTTATTACAAGTATATTGAATTAAGCACTAAAGTCATCATCACATAAATCTTCCAAAGATTATGCTCTACTAATTTGCTTAATTCTGGGCTTAGGCTTAACAAGTTATTTTATCAAATAAAGTAACTTATTATTTATTTCCAGGACTATCCTGAAATTATTCCCAATTTGAAAATTAAACCATTTAAACATTTTAATCCAAGATTATGTTTTAAATGTCCAATCTTTCAATATATATTGATTTTAATAGTCCAACTATTTAATCAATAATTAAGGTACTAATAATTATAATGATTAAAATCAATTATATTGATTACTATAATCTAATTATAAAATCAACTATAATTGAATAGTTTGAATATATAGTCCAACTATTTAATAAAACAACGATTTAAATATTAGTCTAACTGACATTTAAATCATAACGACGAATGATATTTGATTGAGCGCGTATGGCAAGTAATTGAACGAGTATTGCAAATTCAATTCTTGCCTCCCACTATTTTTCGGCGAGCCTCTAACCCTCCGTCGAGTACTCGGGAAACCGCGTTTCCTAGTGGGCTAGGATCCCGTTAAACAACACACAATCTTGACTTTGGCCAACAAATTGTATGATATTTAACTAGGTAGATCTCTAAGATCAATTGGATCCAATCCAATTCCTAGATCCAGTAGGCGGATATCCAAATCCTTAACATATATCTTATATATGCCAATACATCCAATGTATTGCCTAACCTTTTTCCTCTGAATCAACTAAGCCTTGGCTTTGGCACAACAAGCTTAATGATCCCAGTCAAGCGCGACCCATTGACCATGGAAAGCTTCGTATCAATGTCGGAGGGACAAGAAGTGATTTTGACGTTGGCCAACAACCCAATGCCAATCTCGGATCTTGAGTATGAATCACTCAATGGAAGGAAAAACGCATGATATTTGATGAGGGTTTTTCGCGTGCAAATTGGCTACCAATTTATTATCTTTGTTAAGGTCTCATCATCATACACCCTTAAACATGCATTCTAAATACATAATAAAGCGCATATGAAAATAAACAATAATGATATGCGGATGGATACTTAACACATTGATCCTAGATCAAATCTCTCTTTTATCTCTCTCATAACTAGCACTTGTATTACTTCTACCCGTTACACTACACTTCTAAAGAAACCTCATATACATTGAGGGGATAGGTGAGAAGAGAATACAAATAGAATAGAGGTGATAAGGCTGGACACGCAGGTCCAATTTAATAAATCAAATTTATTACAACAATTTCCAAAATTGCCCCCACCCGACTAATATCCATCCGATATACACTATTCATTCATCACAACCAAGTATTCACACAAGCATGTTATCAATCAATCTAATCAAATTAATTAATCTGATAATTAGTGATCATCCAATGTTCAAACAACGATTTGATTTTGATCGAGTCAAACTCGTTTTGCGAATAAGTACTCAAAGTACGAATTCTCGAATTAAATTAAACTACGTCATTAAATCCAATTTAATATGCATTCAATTCTAATTCGTTATTTAATTCCAAATTAAATATTACACTTTAATAATAAACCTTTTACGACTTAAATTCCAAATTTAATCGCAACGCGTCTCAAAGACCGATTAACGTCCAACGTCAATTCAATTAAAGTCCAATGGGCTTTTAATTGATTTCTTAAGGCGTGGACTTTTGGTCAACTCGGGTCAAACCGAATAACCAAAATCCAATCCGGGATTTACCCCATAAGCCCATAAATCAATCTTGGCCCATTAGGCCCAATTAAACTTTAAAGGTTCATTAAATCGCATTTGGGCTTTATGGAAGCGGTTTTGGGCCCAATTGGATCCAATCCAATTTGCCTAAACCTAACTTTGTACAACAAAGCCCAACAAGCCCAATGACAACTTTAAAAGCCAAAATCCAATTTCTAGGCCCAATTAATTAAATACAAAAATCCAATTTCACATTCAATTAACCTAAAGTGTATTACATGATTAATTACCCAAATTAACATTTCTAAAACATTAATTTTTACAATTAATCATGCACAATTTCATTATCACATGCCCACACATTTAATGAAAAATCAAACCCATTTTCATGCTTCAAAGTCTTGGCAATTTGGGGATTTTATGTCCGATTCAAATTCAATCCAATCAATTACACAATCGACATTAAATCATATACCCAAATGATTTCCAATTCATCTAATGAACAAAAAATCAAAATTCCAAGACAATTAGGACTTATCAAATTCGGCCACCATAAGCAAATTGGGGAAAAATGATCCAATCACATTTTCATGAAATTGATCCAATCAATCTTCAATTCAACCATATTTAAGCATACTTAATCATCCAATTTCATAAAATCATGCTCAAATTCAAAATACCCAATTTATCATTTTAGGCCAACTTTAATATTTGGGGAAAAATGTTTCAAACATTAATTCATGAAATTGATCTAATCAATATTCAATTAAACATGTATTAAGCATACTTAAACATCCAATTTATTCAAATCATGCTCAAATACAAAATACCCAAATTTTAAGCCCTAAACTTTCATGCTTGAACCTAGGCTCTTGATGCCATTGTTGGTTTTATTCTAGGTCCCAAGATCATCAAACAAGCATGAAGATGTGTGAAATACATATCAAAGAAGTTAGCGGAATACTCACATCGATCGGTTGTGACGATTTGAAGAAGAACAAAGTGTTTTTCCCCCTTCAAAGTGGCGCCATTAGTGTGCAGTCCACTGCTCAAAATTTCAGTTTTGAGTCTTCAAGAATCCAAGATTTCGAGCTCCAATCTTCGTCAAACGATTCCCGGCTCGTGGGTGGGTTTCCCTAACACCTTCGTATAACTCTCGGTGTGCTAGCACTTGGCTATTTTGCCACAAAACATGCCCAAAAGCCTCATCATTCACGCCAAGCAGTGCAGTCCACTGCCTTTGGGCGTGAACTAGGTAGAGAGAAAGAGATGGATTTTGATTTTAGGTTTTTTTAGGGAAAAAGTGTAAAACATTTCATTTATATAATTTCCAAAATTACTAAAATATTTTACCATTTATTTTCTTTTCCAAAAAGAAATAAAACAAATGTAATAATGTTTTATTAAATCATTTTACCCTTGGTAAAAGTGAAAAGGAAAAGCATTTCACTTTTCCAAAAAGTCAAAATCTTTTCCCCCCAAAATTTTCCCTCCAAATCTCAAAGGTCAAAGTCAAAGAGTCAAAGTTACTTTTCCAAAAAGTGATTTGACTTTTATGACTTGCGATGTGATTTGCGATGCGACTTGCGGCACGTGATTCAAAATCGACGTAACTTCGCAAACACATTCCGAGCTCGGTTTCGATAATTCTAAATTAACGATTTTCTCGATGCCTCGTTAATAAATCCAATTTACTAATCACGTCGCTCGAGAATTAATTCTAAATTAATTCAAGTGCCCGAATTAAAATCTAATTTTAATTCCTAATCGAAATCCAATTTCGTTTAATATATCGAATATATTATTTATCGATTAATTCCAAATTAATCGTTCTCTCTCTTTAAATTGATATTTTATCCTAGATAAAATATCTCCGCAATTAATCCCAGATTAATTTTCTCTCTCTCTTCAAATTAATCCCAGATTAATATATAATGCGAGTCATACGTCATCGGTGTATCATTGGGAAGCGACCCATGAGATCTCCGGATATGTTGGCAGTAAATTCGGTCGTCGGACTATCCGAATACGTAAGTACCAAGTATTACGTTTTACCAATTTACAAGACAAGGTTGGCCTCTAGCAAAGCGCCATGCCTACCCAATTCTCCGGAAATATCCTTACAGGAATATGTGATCTATATCAGGCGTAGTATACGTAGTATTGCGTATTTCGATCCAGTATCGGATGATCACGTGCTAGGCCTGGGGCTGGATATGTGTCTGCCCCGTACGAAGCACATGTCGGATGTCTGGTAACTAGTCTCTATAATCGGATATACATGACCGAGTCATAATATCCCGATAGCCGCGCGCAGCATATAGAGCACTAATACCGTATCCTACGTGACCATCTTCTCCATATGACTGGAGTGACACTTCCGTCTTGACATCACACCCAACACTACGATTCTCAATATACCCAGCATCGGCGTACACAGAACCTGTTAAAGCCCTGGACGACCTCAACTAAAGTACATTGATTGTCGCAAGTATTAGCGGTGCAAGTCTCAGGTTAAGACCAAATACACCTACCCTGATTGCAGACTCCATAGACACAAGGTCATACTACCAATGGGATTCTGCGGTGGTCTAATCCAGAGCGAAGCTGTTTCCCGTACCATCGGTGAAACACAACCTCCTATTACACTTGCCTGAGTATCCTATACCCAGATATACGAGAACTATGCCGTTATGTCTCACATAACACGCACAAGTGTAAACTAGTCTTTTACGCATCTATCGATGTCCAATCTCGACAATGCTCTGACTAGGGATGTTTAATGATTTATCCTTCGTTGATTGATACTGTCTCATATCATTCTCAATCTAGGAACAAATCATAAGGACCTCCTATCATTTATATATCTAAGGTGATCTAATCACAAATGATAAGAGTGCAATCTCTTTGTTACATAGTTAATTTGTACAACAACACTATGATCTGTACAAATAGTGACGCTATGGGTCATAACTGTCCAACAGCGTACATACAAAACATACGAACTCTGGAGAGTTTCAGCAGCTTTCAGATCTATCCAGTAATCTTTATTATTCCTAGAATAAATCATCCTCTCCCAGGTTTTTCATGGAAATTTTAATGAAAGCCAAGCTTTCATCCACCGAATATTATATGGAATGTTATTACCGAGAAGGCAATACATCATCACATAAGGACAATGAATGTCAGTGCACTCCCACTAACCCTATTATATACACAATCATCATCATTTTGAATTAAATCATATACAATTATGATTACATCAAATAATGATCCAAGAATTCAATGTTTGCTTCAATCCATAAATGGATCGATTTAACTTGCAAGTTTTGTTTGCATGTTTTGGCACGATAAAACCGTTAGTATTGCATACAACCATCCTCCAAAAGGTTTCCGTTAAGGAAAGCGGTTTTGGAGTCCAGCTGTTATATTTCATAAACGAAATATGTAGCAATAGCAAGCATTATCCGAATGGATTTAATCATGGCAACGGGTAAATGTTTCATCATAATCAACACCATGTTGATGACGATACCCTTTCGCTACAAGCCTAGCTTTGTACGTTTGTATGTTGCCATACATGTCAGTCTTCCTTGAAGACCATTTGCAACCAATAGGTTTAACGCCTTCTGGTGCATCAACCAGTATCCAAACATGGTTCGTATACATGGAATCCATTTCGGACTTCATGGCATCTGCCATAAAAGGAGTCGATACACTTCCTCATACGTAGTCGGTCCATTTTCCTCAATAAGATTAATATCTACATGAGGTGAGATCAGAAACCCATACCTCCCAGGTTATTTTCTGACTCTCTCTGACCTACGCGGTTCTTGTGCATTAGAAGATTGTGGTACAGTTTCATCTCTGATGAACTATTTGTGTTCCGTAAGGGATCTGTACTAGGAACAGTATTACTCAAATTTCATCGAGTTTTACTTTCCTCCCACTTACCACTGCATATAGGAATTCCTCTTAGGGAAACCGCATGGAGAGCAACAATTATATTGTTCTCTTGAGAGTTGTATAAGTACTATACTTTGGTTTCCCTAGGATAACCAATTACAAATAGGCACTTATCCGATTTGGGTTCAAGTTCGGTACCATCCAAACGTTTAACGTGCCCAGCATCCCCAAATCTTCAGGAATGGGAAACCTAGTTTCTTTCCTGTCCATATCTAATATAGAGTATGTCCAACAGACTTTGACAAAACCTTAATCAAAATAAGTATTGCAGCACTGCTTAATGTGTATCCTTAAAAGGAAATTGGTAGCTCAAAGTGACTCATCATTAACCTTATTATGTCCAACAAAGTTCAGTTTTCTCCATTCGGACACACACCGCTCAATTGAGGTATTCCGGGAGGAGTCCACTGTGAAAGAACACCATACTCTTTCAAGTAATCTTGAAACTTATATGTTTAAGTATTATCCACCATGGTCCAACTGTAATGTTTTAATACTTTTACCGGTCTGTTTTTCTACTTCGTGTCGAAACTCTTTCAATTTCTCAAAAGTTTCCGACTTGTGTTTCATAAGATACACATAACCATAACGCGATTCCACATCCGTAAAGGTTACGAAGTATTCATATCCACTTCCAGCCTAGCTAGATATGGGAACACTTACGTCACTATGAACGAGGGCTAACAGATCGGTGGCTCGTGCACCTTTACCATGTAAAAGGTGTTTTAAAGCATTTTGCCTAATAAACAAGATTCGTAGACATCATTTGAATTAGGATAAAATATGTCCTAGTATCCACTCTTGAAAGTGTGGATATACGAGTCTTGTTAATGTGTCCCAGACAACTGCCACAAATAAGTCTCATCTGATTTACTCAGTTTGAGCCTTTGGTTTGTCATGTTATATGTTTGAGATTCATTATATTCAAAATATAAAGACGGTTATTCACATCTAATGTGTATATCACAATATCATCTTTATAAACAAAACACTTGGTGTTTCGGAACATAAAGGTATACCCCCAACGGGTTAAACTAGATATAGAGATAATATTTTTAGTCAAACTAGGTACATTATAACAGTCTCATAATTTAAGTACATGCCCCAAAGGCAGTTCCAAAACTCAGGTTCCTACGACCAAAATAGCGACTCTCGTCCCGTTTTCGACTCGTAGGTCAATCTCATCTGAAGCCAGTCTCCTGCTAATCAGCAGATTATGCACATCAGTACATATATTTATGTACCACATCCAGTATCAAAATCTAATTCTTAAAACTAGTAGTGGACATGTTTATAACAAACATACCTGAAGCCAGAGCCTTGCCCCACCTTCACTTCCTTCATGTATGCCTTGTCCATACGGCAGTCACGCTTCCAGTGACCCCGTTTTCCACAGCTTAGGCAAACATCTTGGGATATGTCATTTGTCTTCCCAGAAGACTGTGACGATTTAGCCTTGCCCTTTTAGAAGCTCTGGCTTTTCCTCCTAGAGCATAGCCATTAACTCTCCAAGAATTTTCTCTTGGTTCATCATGTTGAAGTTCATGACGAACCCGCCCCAGCATTCAGGTAGAGACTGTAAGATCAAATCTATGGAAGTCTCTGCCTAATGCCCAACTAACCTAGCTGTTCGATGTCAGCAATCATCTGCGACACTTAGTGCTCGATAGATGTACCCTCTGACATGCGAGAGTGAAAGAGCTTCTTTTGCAATTCATACTTCTAAGATCTAAGGTTAGATCTATGAAGATCCTTTAATTTCAACATCATAGTATAATGATCTAATCCTTAGTTCTGACGACGAAATTAAAGAGTCATTGCAGCAAGCATAACGGATTGAGCACTAAAGTTATGAGTCTTCCAAAGCTCATGCTCCACTTATTTTCTCAACTCCGGGCTCAAGCCCGAGAGGTTTCTCTATCAAATAGAGTAACTTCTCAGCTCCCAGGACTATCCTGAGATTCTTTTCCCAATCTAAAAATTTACGCCGTTAAAGACATTTTCACCCAAGATTATGTCATTTGACGCTAATCTTTCAAGTCATCTTGATTGCTATAGTCCAACTATCCAATCAATAATTTCGGGTACAATCTAATGTAATGATTACTATAGTCTAACTATATAATTAACTACAATTTGATTGGTTACTTTCAAATGTATTTATTACTATAGTCCAACTATATAACCAACTACAAATGAAGTAGTTTGAATACAGTCCAACTATTCATTTAAAACAACAATTGAATATTAGTCCAACTAATATATATAAATTTTTAATGACGAAAAATAAATGAGCGCGTATTGGCAAGTATCTAAATGAAATTACAAATTTAATACTTGCCTCCCACAATTTTTCGGCGAGCCTCTAACCCTATGTGGAGTACTCGGGAAACCTAGTTTCCTAGTGGGCTAGGATCCCGTTAAATAACACACAACCTTGACTTTGGCCAACAAGATGTATGAAACATAACTAGGTAGATCTCTAAGATCAATTGGATCCCATCCAATTCCTAGATCTAGTAGGTGGACCTCCAAGTCCGAAACATATATCCAATATATGTAAATATAACCAATATATTTCCTAACCTGTTTCCTCTGAATCAACTAAGCCTTGGCTTTGGCTCAACAAACTTAATGATTCCAGTTAAGCGTGACCCATTGACAGTGGGAAAGCTTCGTAATCGAAGTCGATGAACAAGAAGTGACCTTGACTTTGGCCAACAAGTCACAACCGCCCAAGACATACGATATGGAACAAAGCTTACGCGGTTCAAACACAACCGCGATGGACAAAGGTCTTGACTTTGGCCAACAAACCAATGCCAATCTTGGACCTTGAGAGAGAACCACTCAATGGAAGGAAAAATGCTTAATATTGTATTGAGGGTTTTTTCGCGTAAATTGGCAACCAATTTATTATCTTTGATTAGGTCTCATCATACACCCTTTAAACATGCATTCTAAAAGCATAATAAGGCGCGATAAAATTTAATAATGATATGCGGATGGATATATAACAAATTATTCCTAGAACAAATCTCTCTCTTTCCTCTCTCCCGTTAGCACTATTCATACTTCTACCCAATTACATAACACTAAAAGAAACCTCATTTACATTGAGGGGAATTGGTGAGAAGAGAAATACAAATAAAAAAGAGATAATAGGCTGGACACGCAGGTCCAATTTAATAAATTCTAAATTTATTACAACAATTTCCAAAATTGCCCTCACTCTTCTAATATCCATCCGATATACATTATTCATACAATACATCCAAGTATTCACACAAAACATGTTATTCAATCAATCTAATCCAATTAATTAATCTTTGAATTAATGACCATCCAATGTTCAAACAATGATTTCATTTGCGTGAGTCAAACTCTTTTAAGAATAAATACTCAAAGTATGTATTCTTGAATTATATCGAACTATAATTTGAAATCCAATTTAAATTGTATGCAATATTAATTCATGTTTAATCCAAATTAAACAATTACACTTTCAATAGTGCCTTTAAGGACTTGGATTCCAAATCCAATTCAATTGGGTCTCAAAGGCCCAATTAGCATCTAATACTATTCAATTAAAGTTCAATGTGCTTTCAATTGATTCTTTTTAGGCATGGGCTTTGGCCATTATAGATCAAACCCAAAATGTCAAGGCCCAAGTTAGGAATCACCCAATGTCATAAAATCAGTTTAGGCCCAATTAAATTATTAAAGGCCCAATGTCATATTTTTGGACTTTATGGAAATGGTTTAGGCCCAAATATGATCCAAGACCAAAATTTGGCCCAACCAAGCCCATTAGCCCAAATACAACAAATTAGATTAAATATCATTCCAAATTACATATTAATCCATTTCAAGTTTAATTAACACAATTAATTAATTAATCTAGTATTTCCAAAACACTAATTAATCTAATTAATCATGCTTAACATCTAATTCATGTCCAACACAATTAATCAAAATCAATATTTCCAACAAGCTTCATATCTCACGACAATAGCAATAAAAATCATTCAATTTGATTTCAATTCAATTAAATCAACATTCAATATTTAATCATACTATTTAACACATCCAATTATCAAATTTCCAAAATTCCACCATGAGTTCATCTAGGGTTACATTCGGCCAACATACGGATTTTAGGGAAACTTTGATCCAATCAATTTTTCACAATCCTATGATGCACAACTCTAAGTTATCATCATCTAACATCAACAAACATCCAATTTTGTATTTTCATGCTCCAAGCAAAAATACCCAAATTAAAGTTTAAGAACCCTAGAATCAAATCATGCTTAGATCTCGCTATGATACAATTGTTAGTGTCCTAGACATGCCACAGAATCTCTAAGCGTGATTATTGTGTGAATTAATCAAGAAAGTTACAGAATACTTACATTGATTTGGATGAGAAGTTTCAAAAATTTCTTTGAAGATGAAAGCTCCAAGCCCTCTTTTAGTGTTTCCAACACTTGGGTGAGTCTCCCTATCACCTTGTTTGACTCCTTAATGTGCTAGCATACTATATTTTTTCAACAAAACTCCATGGGAGAAGCATGAAGCTCACGACTTCAAGGAGAAAAGAAGAAAGATGGCTGCTGTGAATAGTAACCCATTATTACTTCCAAAGTTGACTTGGTTTAAATATTAAGGTTGAGTGTTGAAATTGGTTTGAGTTTAATAAGTAAAGTCAAGCCTTACTTGCCAACAAATAAAACCCAAAATCAAGCCTAACCACTTCCATCAAATGTCCAAATTTGATGTAAGTGAAATGGGTCCGACCACTTTTAAATTCCAAATTTAAGTTGGCTAATCCAATAAGCAACTTCGCTTGGGCTCGGGTTCGTTTAATTTCGAATAAATGAATTTTCCGTTGCGATGTAATTAAATCTAATTTAAAGAAATAATAATGCCTAGCAAAATTATTACGAAAGTCGCTTACGAATTAATTCTAAACTAATTGTTCGCCTGAATTAAAATCCAAATTAATTCTGCTTTGAAATCCGATTTCATTTAATATATCAAATATATTATTTAATCGATTAATTCCAAATTAATCATTCTCTTCTTCTATCCGAATTTTATCCCAGATAAATTCTTGTCGCAATTAATCCTAGATTAATTTTCTCTCTCTCTTAATTAATCCCAGATTAATTCTGTTCGAGTCAAATGTCATCGGTGAATCTTTGGGAGGCGACCCAAGAGATCCCTGGATGTGTTGGCAGTAAATACGGTCATCGGACTATCCCAACACGTTCGTACCTCGTACCACGTTCTTACCGATTTACAAGACATGGTTGGCTTCAAGCAAATCATCGTGCCTACCCAATTCTACATGAATATTCTTTTAAGGAATACAAGATCTTTAACAAGCATAGTATATATAGTATTTCATATTACGATCCAGTATCAGATATCACATGCTAGGCCTGGGACTGGATTTGTGTCTGCCCCGTACGAAGCATATATCGGATCACTAGCAACTAGTATCTTTGTGATCAGAAAGTCGTGACCTAGTCATACTGTCCCGATGGCTATAACACTATAGAGTACCAGTTCTGTATCCCTGCGTGATCATCATCTACATATGACTGAAGTGATACTTCCATCTTGACATCACACTCAATACACTACGATTCTCAGTATACCCAGAAGAGGCGTACACATAACCTGTTAAAGCCCCGAACGACTAAAACCAAAGTATATTGATTGTTGCAAGTATTAGCGATGCAAGTCTCATGTTAAGACCATATACACCTACCCTGATTCGGATTCCCATAGACACATAGTCATACTACCAATGGGACTCCGAGGGGTCTATCCAGAGTGAAGTTATTCCCGTACCATTGGCAAACAGAACCTCCTATCACAGTTGCATGAGTATCTAATACCCAAATATATGAGAACTATGACGTTAAGCTTCTATAACGCTTACAAGTGTAATACTAGCATATTCCGCATTATCGATGTCCAGTCTCGATAATAATATGACTAGGGATATTTAATGATTAAACCTTTATGGATTGATACTGTCTCATATCATCTCAATCCGGAACTAATCATATGGACCTTCTATCATTTATACATCTTGGTAATCTAATTACAAATGATAGAAGAGCAATTTCCTTTGTCACACAGTTAATTTTTACAACAACACCAAGATCCTTTCAAAATAGTGATGCTATTGGTCATAATTATCCAACACGTCTATGTTTTGTGTGTGCAAGAAGTTGCGTAATGTGAAGGTGGATTACAGAAGCTTAACCATGAGCATTTTTCAAACTTTCTGTTAGGGTTAACAAGGTTAGGAAGGAGTTGGAAGAGTTTCAATGTGCTTTGCAAGAGTCTCCTACTGATCCTTTATTTTTTAGTGAGCAGGCTAGGTTTTCCTTAATGTATTGCAATTTGAGTAGAGTAGAAGAGAGTTTGTTTAGGCAAAAGTCTCGAGTTCAATGGCTTAATCTTGGTGATCAGAATACAAAGTTTTTCTTTCAAGCTATGAATCACCATCATCGGCGTAGTAAGATTATGTCTATATGCAATGAGGATGGGACTGGTGTGGAGGAACCTGTTTTGGTGTGTGAGGTGATAGTGTATTTTTATAAGATTCTCTTAGGGCCTCAACCGAGTTTGTAAGGAATTGATAGGAATCTCCTTCAGTCGTCTATTACTCAGTTTGTTTCAGATAAGTAGAGGAAGGTTCTTGATCGAGATATTTCAGATGAAAAGATTATGGCATTGATGTTTCCTTGAATGATAATAAGGCCCCGGGGCCGAATGGTTTTGATTCAGGTTTCTTTAAGAAGGCTTGGAGTGTCGTGGGTGATGATGTCCTTCTAGATATTCGATCTTTCTTTTGTTCGGGAAAGCTTTAAAGCAAATCAATGCTACTATTATTGCTCTTATTCCTAAGGTTACTAATCCTGTGCGGGTCAAGGATTTTTGTCCCATCTCATGCTGCAACATAATTTATAAGTGTATTGCCAAAATTATCGCTGATCAGATTAATGTGGTTTTTCCTTCTGTGGTTAGCCCTAGCTAATATGCTTTTGTTACGGGCCGGCGTATAAGTGATAATATTTTGTTGCGCTAGGAGTTGATGAGGAATTATCATAGGAGATGTGGGGGTCCCACGATGCGCTCTAAAGATTGATTTGATGAAGACCTATGATACAGTTCATTGGGATTTTATGGTTGAGGTGTTGAGAACCTTTGGGTTCCCAGATAGAATGGTTGGGTGGATTCATGACTGTGAGACCTCTACTATGTTCTCAGTTTCTATCAATGCGGAGTTAAATGGTTTTTTCCCTAGTGGTTGTGGGTTTCGGCAATGAGATCATATGTCTCCTTACCTTTTTGTTTTGGCTATGGAGGTTCTTTCAAGTTTACTGCGTAAGATGGTTCTTGACATAGTTTTAAGTTTCATTGGTGATGTTCGAAAAAACCGTCTCACTCATCTTTGTTTTGCAGATGATCTTATGATTTTCTCAGGGACGGAGGAGACCTCAGTTTCTTTGATTGGGAAATGCATGCACCAGTTTATGAGGTTTTCTGGATTAGTTCCCAATCTGGCAAAAATTCAGTTATTTTCTTGTGGCGTTTCCTTGGCAGCGAAACAACATTTACTTAGCATCTTGGGCTTTCAAAACGGTGTGCTTCCAATTCGTTACTTGGGTGTCCCTTTGATTTCTATGAAACTTCGGGATTCTGACTGTTCTATTCTACATTGAACATGTTATTGGGCGTGTCAGGAGCTGGATTTGTATAACCCTTTCCTTTGCAAGCCGACTTCAGCTTATCAAGTTTATGCTCTTCTCCATTCAAGTTTATTGGTCTTCTTTATTCATTTTGCCCAAGGCTATTATTCGGAAGGTGGAGTATACCTTAAGATCCTTTTTATGGAAGAGAAGTGAGCTAGTGTCTACAAGGGTGAAGGTGGCATGTGATAGTCTATTGCCTATAGAATAATGAGGTTTAGTGATTAAGTCCTTAGAGCACTGGAATCTGGCGGCAATCTTAAAGCATTTGTGGTTTCTATATTCGGGACAAGTCTCCTATTGGTCTACTTGGGTTTCCTCTTACTTATTAAAGAAGGCGTAGCTTTTGGGAGGTTGCTCGTCCTAGGGATTGCTATTGGAGTTGGAGGAAGATTCTAAGTTTTCGGCCTTGGGTGCGACAGCAGATGCGATTCAGGATTGGGAATGAGGAGAAGGCTTCTTTATGGTTTGATAATTGGCATCCTTTGGGACCAATTGTAGACACCTTTGGGTGCTGGAGTCATTTATGATTCAGGGCTGGACAAGGCAGCTAAGGTGGCTTCTATCATTGATGGGTCTTCTTGGAGATGGCCCCAAGCTAGATCAATTGCTCTTCTTGAGTTGGCTTGTAATATGCCTTTGGATTGTGTCCCTAGTAGCTCAAGAGAGGATGAGTTGATTTGGGAGGAGGACAATATGGGAGTTTTCTTGGTCAGAAGTGTCATAGAGGCTTTACGACATAGAGGTTCTCGGGTGAGCTAGAGTCGGGTCGTGTGGTTTCATAAGGCAGTCCCAAGATATGATTTCATTCTTTGGTTAGCGATTCAAGCTGGCCTTTATACTCATGACTGATTGATGGGCTTTGGTATTTCAAATCAGCCCATTGGACTTAATTAAATTAACATTGGATGTTAATCGGGCTTTGAGACCCATAACGATTAGATTTGGAATCTAAGTCGTAAAGGTACATTAGAAAGTGTAAATATTTAATTTGGAATTAAATAATGAATTAGTATTAAATAAAAATTAAATTGGATTTAATGTTGTAGTTTAATTTAATTCAAGAATTCATACTTTGAGTACTTATTCGCAAAACGAGTTTGACTAGCGCAAAATCAAATCGTTGTTTGAACATTGGATGGTCATTAATATTCAGATTAATTAATTGGATTAGATTGATTGATAACATGCTTGTGTGAATACTTGGTTGCGATGCATGAATAATGTATATCAGATGGATATTAGATGGGTGGGGCAATTTTGGAAATTGTTGTAGTAAATTTAGAATTTTTTAATTGGACCTGCGTGTCCAGCCTATTACCTCCTTACTCTATGTATTTCTCTTCTCACCTATTCCCCTCAATGTAAATGAGGTTTCTTTAGAAGTGTTATGTAATCGGGTAGAAGTAATACTTGTGCTAGCGGGAGAGAGGAAATGGAGAGATTTGTTCTAGGAACAATGTGTTAAGTATCCATCTGTATATTATTATTATTTATTTACTTACGCGCCTTATTATGTGTTTAGAATGCATGTTTAAGGGTGTATGATGATGAGACCTTAAAAAATATATTAATTGGTTGCCAATTACACGCGAAAAACCCTCAACATCATATTAAACGTTTTTCCTTCCATTGAGTGATTCTTACTCAAGATCCAAGACTGGAATTGGTTTGTTGGCTAAAGTCAAGACCTTTGTCCGTCGAGGATGTGTTTGAATCATGAAGGCTTTGTTCCATATCGTTGTCTTGTCCAATTTTGATTTGCTGGCCAAAGTCAAGATCACTTCTTGTCCATCGACATTGATTATGAAGCTTTCCAAGGTCAATGGGTTCCGCTTAACTAGGATCACTAAGTTTGTTGTGTCAAAGCCAAGGCTTAGTTGATTCAAAGGAAAAAGGTTACGCAATATATTGGATATATTGGCATATATAAGATATATGTTTCGGACATGGATGTCCACCTACTGGATCTAGGAATTCGATGGGATCCAATTGATCTTAGAGATCTACCTAGTTAATTATCTTACAATTTGTTGGCCAAAGTCAAGATTGTGTGTTATTTAACGGGATCCTAGCCCACTAGGAAACAAGGTTTCCCGAGTACTCAACAGAGGGTTAGAGGCTCGCTGAAAAATAGTGGGAGGCAAGTATTAAATTTGCAATATTCGTTTAGTTACTTGCCATACGCGCTCATTTCAAATATTTCGTCAAATAAATTATTTATTAACTGAACTAATATTTAATCGTTGTTTTAAATTAAAACAGTTGGACTGTATTCAAACAATTTCAATATAGTTGATTTTATAATTGGATTATAGAAATCAATATAATTGAATTTAACCTATTAAATTATAGTTTATTATATAGTTAGACTATAGTAATCATTATAATGAATAGTACCTCAAATCGTTGATTAAATAGTTGGACTATTAGAATCAAGATAATTGAAAGATTAGTGTTTAAAACATAATCCTGGGGGAAAATGTATTTAAACGACTTTAACTTTCAAATTAGGAATAATGAATCAGGATAGTCCTGAAAACTAAGAAGTTACTTTATTTGATAAAATAACATCTTAAGCCTAAGCCTGCAGTTAAGCAAATAGTAAAACATGATATTTGGAATATTCATTTGCAAATAGTAGAACATGATATTTGGAATATTCATGTGATGATAACTTTAGTGCTTAATCCAATAAGCTTGCCAAATAGACTCCTTAATTTCTCAATCAGAACTAAGGATTAGATCCTTATAATATGATAATGAAATTGAAGGATCTTCATAGATCTATCTTTAGATCTTAGAAGTACTAAAAATTGTAATAGTAAACTCTTGGAGGGTTAATGGCTATGCTCAAGGAGACAAAGCCAGAATTTGCAATAAGGCAAGAAGCGCAAGGCGCATTTTACTTCGACATTTTAGAAGGCCAAGGCTTGACCAAAGGCTTTTGGGGTGTGGAAAAGAGGCAAAGGCAAAATCATTATAATCTTCTGGGAAGACAAATGACATATCCCAAAATGTCTGCCTAAGTTGTGGCAAACGGGGACACGAAAGCGTGACTGCCGTATGGACAAGGCAGACATGAAGGAAGTGAAGACAGTGCAAGGCTCCGACTTCAAATATGTTCTTCATAAACATGTTCACTACTAGTAATAAAATTGGATCTAAGATACTGGATGTGGTACATAAATATGTACTATTGTGCGAGAATCTGCTGTAAGCAGGATACTTACTTCAAATGAGATCTATCTACGAATCAGAAATGGGACGACAGTCGCTGTTTTTAACCGTAAGTACCTAAGTTTAGGAACTACCCTTCGGATGTGTACTTAAATTAGGAAACTGTTACAATGTAACTAGTTTGACTAGATACATTATCTCTATATCAGGGTTAACACGTTGCGGATATTACCTTTATATTCTACAACACTAAAGTGTTTTATTTTATAAAGATGATATTGAGATAAACACATTAGATGTGAAATAACAGTATTTATATTTTGACTATAAATAAATCTCAAACATATGAAACATGACAAACAAATAGCTCAAACTGAGTAAATCAGTTGAGACTTAATTGTGGCATTGATGTCTGGGACAGAATTAAACAAGACTCGTATATCCACACTTTTGAAGAGTAGATACTAGGCCGGAGATTTGATTCTATTCAAATAATGTCTACGAATCTAGTTTATTGGGCAAAGTGCCTAAAACACCTTTACTTGGTGAAAGTGCAAGTGCCACCGATCTGTTAGCCCTCGTTCATAGTGACGTAAGTGGGCCCATGTCTAGCTAGGCTAGATGTGGATATGAATGTTTCGTGACCTTTACGGATGTGGCATCGCGTTATGGTTATGTGTTTCCTTTGAAACATAAATCGGAAACTTTTAAAGTTTCGACACGAAGTAAACAAACAAATCGGCTAAAGTATTGAATCGTCACGTTAGACCATGATGAAAATACTTAAGCAATAAGTTTCTCAATACTTGAAAGAGTATAGTATTCTTTCAATGAGGACTCATCCCGGAACACGTCAGTTTGACGGTGTGTCCGAACAGAGAAACCAAATTTTATTGGACATGATAAAGTTCATCATGAGTCGCTCTGAGCTACCATTTCCTTCAACGGATACACATTTAACAGTGCAGAACTTATTTTGAATAAGGTTCCATAAAAATCTATTAGACAGACTTCATATTAAATATGAACAGGAAGAAACCGGGTTTTCTCATTCCTGAAGATTTGGGTATGCTGGGCATATGTTTGGATGATACCAAACTAGAACCCAAATCGGATAAGTGCCAAAGCTGTAGGTTATCCTAGGGAACCAAAGTATAGTACTTATACAACTTACAAGATAACAATGTAATTGTTGCTCACCATGCGGTTTTCCTAATAGGAATACCTATATGCAGTGGTAAGTGAGAGGATAGTAAAACTCGATGAAAATCGGAGTAATACTATTTCAGGCACCGATTCCTTAATACCTATATGCAGTGGTAAGTGGGAGGATAGTAAAACTCGATGAAAATCGGAGTAATACTATTTCAGGCACCGATTCCTTAATGGAACACAAATAGTTCATCAAGGATGTAACTATACCAATAATCTTCGAATACACAGGAACCACGTAAGTCGGAGAGAGTCAGAAAACAACCTGGGGTATGGGATTCTGATCTCACCTCATGAAGATGTCAATCTTATTGAGGAATACGAACTGACTACGTATGAGGAAGTGATACAAGGTATCGACTCCCTATTATTGCAAAGTGCCATGAAGTCCGAAATGAATTCCATGTATATCAACTTAGTTTGGATACTAGTTGATGTACCGCAATGCATTGTGCCTATTGATACTATATAAGTCTTCAAGGAAGACATACATGGAAGGCAACATACCAACGTACTAAGCTAGGCTTGTAGCGAAAAGGTATCATTATCAACATTGTGTTGATTATGATGAAACATTTTACCTGTTGCCATGGTAAATCCATTTGGATAATGTTTGCTGATGCTTCATGTTTCATTCATGAAATATGGCAGCTATAATGCCAAACCGCTTTCCTTAACGGAAACCTTTGGAGGATGTTTACAACATCCTGATGGTTTTTTTCGTACCATAACTAGCAAACAAGGTTTGCAGGTTATTCAATCCATGGATGGATTGAAGCAAGCATAGTGTTATTGGAATTATCGTTTTGATGTAATCATAATGGTATATGATTTAATTCAAAACGAAAATGATTTTTGTGTATATAAAGAGGTTAGTGGGAGTGCACTGACAGTGGACGTCATAAGTAATGATAAAAAAAATCATTTCTTGGAAATGACATTCCCATAATACAATCGGTGAAATCTTGGCTTTCATGAAAAATTCTCCGTAGAATTCTTGGGAGAACAACCTTTATTCTAGGAATAAAAATCTACTAGATAGATTTAAAGTTGTTAATAATCTCTGAGAAATCGTACATTGAAAAATGTACGCGACCTGGTGTCTCATACGCTTTGAGCATATGGAGTCACAATCGAGCCAATCCAAATGATAGTCATTGGATTGATGTTAAGAACATCATTTAGTATTCTAGACGAACTAAGGACTGCTGTCTTATACTATAAGAATGAGAACTTGAAGTTACTAGGATCACTGCTACAAGTTTCCTAACCGATAAAAACCGACTATAAGTCGTAACAACGGTACTATACAGTTTGAATAACGGAACAATGAGCTGGAAATCTTCCAAGCAAGATATTGTTACCGGATAAATAACAAAAGTGGATTATTGCTGCGGCTGAGGCAGCAATAGAAGCCTTTTGGATCGATAATAATCCTAATCAGATTAGGAATAGTTCTGTTAGCAGTTGAGCTAGGCTACAGCGCAGGCTAAAGATTAATGGTCTCATCAACGATCCAGATATATACTTCGATATTCATCTAATTCGTTCGGATCATACATCGTGGCGATGTGATGATCGTATAAATCGCATCAGATAATAATCATGCATATCCGCTGACGAAAGCATTTCCTCAGCAGAAGTTTGAACGTACCGTACATAGTTCGGGTGTTGGACACTTGAGTGATTGGATATAGGCCAAGTGGGAGATTGTTGGACAGTTATGGCCCATAGCATCACTATTTGTACAGATCATAGTGTTTTGTACAAATTAACTGTGTGACAAAGGAAATTGCTCTTCTATCATTTGTAATTAGATTACCAAAATGTATAAAAGATAGAAGGTCCATATGATTAGTTCTGGATTGAGATGATATGAGACAGTTACAATCCATAAAGGTTTAATCATTAAATATCCCTAGTCGTAGTATTATCGAGATTGGACATCGATAATACGGAATAGACTAGTATTACACTTGTGCGCGTTGTGGGAGCATAACGGCATAGTTCTCATATATTTGGGTATAGGATACTCATGCAAGTGTAGCAGGAGGTTGTGTTTTACCGATGGTACGGAAAACAGCTTCGCTCTGGATAGACCCCTCAGAATTCCATTGGTAGTATGACTATGTTTCTATGGAAGTCTGAATCAGGGTAGGTGTATTTGGTCTTAACCTGAGACTTACATCGCTAATACTTGTGACAATCAATATACTTTGGTTTTGGTCGTCCAGGGCTTTAACAGGTTCTGCGTACGCCTCTTCTGGGTATATTGAGAATCGTAGTGTATTGGGTGTGATGTCGAGATGGAAGTATCACTCCAGTCATAGTGGAGATGATGATCAAGTAGGATACGGAACTCGTTCTCTTATATGCTGCAGCTATCGGGATATTATGACTAGGTCATGTTTATCCAATTATAGAGACTAGTTACCAGAGATCCGATATATGCTTCGTACGGGGCAGACACATTTCCAGCCCCAGGCCTTACACGTGACATCCGATGGTGGATCGAAATACGCAATACTACGTATACTACGCCTGATATAGAACACATATTCCAGTAGAATATTTCTGGAGAATTAGGTAGGCATGATGCTTTGCTAGAAGCCAACCATGTCTTATAAATCGGTAAGAACGTAGTACTATGTACTTACGTGTTCGGATAGTCCGACGACCGTATTTACTGCTAACATATCTGGGGATCTCATGGGTCGCTTCCCGAAGATTCACTAATGACGTATGACTCACACTTTATTAATCTGGGATTAATTAATGAGAGAGAAAATTAATCTGAGATTAATTGCAGAGATATTTTATCTGGGATAAAATACTAATTAAAAGAGAGAGAACGATTAATTTGGAATTAATCGATAAATTAATATATTCGATATATTAAACGAAATTGGATTTCGACGCGGAATTAAAATTAGATTTTAATTGGGGCGAACGAGTTAATTTAGAATTAATTCGTTAGCGACGTGAATAGTGATTTTGCTAGGCATAATTATTTAATTTCATCGCAACAGAAAAATCGTTAATTTGGAATTAGCGAACCCGAGCCCGGAAGTGTTTGCGGGCGCACTCGCATTGCGAATTCAAGTGCGGCCCACAAGTCACATCAAGCGTCAAATCACTAGTCAATCAATTAATGTGATGGCTAGTCACTTGAGTGATTGACAACCAGTCACTATTCATTGATTGATGTAAGTAGTTGGTTGGCATTAATGCTTTGACTTTTGGAAAGTGGATTTGTGTATTAGATTTTTGAAATCTAAAAACCAACACACTTAACATATTTCTTCTCTCTTTCCTCTTCTCTTGCTCACACTCAATGGGCATTTTCTTCCTTATTTTTCACTGCAAAACCGTGAGATGAAGGAGAAGCAATAGGAAATTTTGCGGTAAAATTTTCGGAGTGCTAGCACGCTTTAGGAGTATTGCGAAGGTGATAGGGAACCGCACCCGTGGGCATGGAATACACATCACAAAGCTTGGAGCTTCAGATCATCCATGGCCAAAATTTGGAGGACAAAAAGGATTTTTATGTTCATCGCATCGCTCAACCGATCATTGTAAGTATTCCGCAACTTCTTTGAGTATTCGCACATGAGTTTCATTGCTTGATTTGATCCCGGTTAGACCGTAGAAACCCAACATGCGGATCATATCATCATGCTAGTCTCTCCGCTTTGTGAACGCCCAGATTATTCATAAACTATGATTAGGAACATTTAAGAGTAATGATTCTCATAAGGCGTGGAAGCCATCGTCTTATTACTCCAAGGGCTTTATTACAGTGTTGATGATTCATATAAGTTATGTAAGAAACGTATAATAAGATTTTCATTTTATTATTAATGAAAATATTATAAATACATGTATATATAGCCCATCCACAAGTTGGTATT